>LR750097.1:737481-869981 GCA_902729485.2 Mus minutoides
ATATATATATATATATATATATATATATATATATATATATATATATATATATATATATATATATATATATGGCTGATAAACATTTGATACTAAGTCAACATCAAAAATTTGCAAAGAAAAAGTCTACGAAACTCCATGTAGTAAATGACTGAATGAAGCAGTTAAGTCTCCTTATATGGTAGATTTCATTGTGAGCCATTTTACCACTAGTCCAATAAAAACCTATGGGATAAAAACATACCATTGAATAAATCCAATATTGCAATAAAACAAAAACTTGCTCCTGTAGCGCCTTGGCGGTCTAAGCTTCTTTGTCTGTTGGGTGCTTTTTCCAATCTGATCATGCACCTTTTGGAGATGGAGCTATGTCAAGATGAAACTTTGTGTTATTAAAAGTACTTTTCTTTTTCTGAGCCATTGTATAAATTCTTCACTAATAATATTATAATAAATAAAAGCATTATAGAAGGCAGAAATAAAAAAAAACAGGGCACAAACTAAAAAGAAAAATCCCAAGAAACTTCATTTAGTACTGGTATGTATATATTGCTAAACCCAGTGAATTAGTATTTTACAGAGGATTTTAAAATCTGATCTTGTGAACCATATGCTTTATAGCTTTTTTTTTTGAACTCTGTTTTCCTGAATTTGCTATTCTGGCAATGTTGGTTATTAGGAAATGGATTGAGGAGTGTTTCTTAATCTTTCTTCTTCTTCTTCTTCTTCTTCTTCTTCTTCTTCTTCTTCTTCTTCTTCTTCTTCTTCTTCTTCTTTTTTAAGAATAGATTGTTTAGAATAAATGTTAATTTTTCCTCAAATGATTAGCATGGTATTGGAAGCCCTACTAGGAAAAAAAAAGGAAAATAAAGAAGACTTGAAAACAAAACAAACAAACAAACAAACCCCAGAATCATGAGGTAAGTAAGGAAAAAGGCCAAAGTCCAAACACAAAAATTCATATTACTTTTTGTAGTATCAGTAAACACATGGAAATCAAAATTAAAAAATACAAGACTTTTGGGAGATGGTTCATTTGCTAAAGTGCTTGCTGTGGGAGTGTAAGGACCTGGCTTTCACTCCCAGCACAGATGGAGAAGCTGGGGTGATAGTGTACACCTGTCCTCCATGCTAGTACTGGAGAGGCAGGCAGATCCCCAGGGCTCACTTACCAGCCAGCCCAGCTGAACTGGCAAGTCCTAGGGTTTAGTGAGAGAGCCTGTCTCAAAAAAATAAAGGGGAGAGTGATAGAAGAAGACAGTCCCATGAACTGCTGGCTTCCAAACACAAGTGTGTACACTCGCCAATTCAATATTATTTATAGTTGCTGAAAGATGTAATTCTCAGGTATAACTGTCACAAAATACATAAAAGACCTAAGCATTTCCAAGTATAGAACCTGACTGAGGAAATAAAATTCCTAAATAAGTGAAGACTTATTGTGTTTCCTGGGTTTGAAATTTCGACTGACTTAAGCTGTCAGAAATTCATACAGTTTTAAATAAATTCCAGTTAAAGTTGCAGCAACATTTCTTTTTGTAACACAGATAAGAGAATTCTAAGATGTATGCTTAGAATAGCTGGAGGAATTTAAATAACTAAAAAAGATAAAGGTACCAGGAATGTCTCCAGGCGTTACCTAGCTGTGTTGTATTGGCAGAGGGATTGACCCAGTGACTGAAGCACGAGCCTGGGAACAGATGCAAACAGATGCAAGAGGATTTAATAGGATGGACGTTCATTCAATGAAGGTGCTGGAGGGCTCAGATCTCCATGAGCAATTATATAAATCTCTGGTTAAACCTTCCTGTATGCAAAAATCAACCCAGAAATGGATCCCAGATACAAGGACAACATGAAAACTATAAACAGAGAACCAAATCATGGGCACATAGGCTTGGAGAGTAAGTACATACGGTAATAGGAAGAGGAGACCATCTACTAAAGAGAGACATCAATATATCAGACCCAGTTGAGATTAAAAAATGACCTTGTTAAGAAGACAAAAGGATACATATTGGGGAGGGGGAAATATTTGTAAGCTGTATCTATTGGATTTGTATCTTGAATACAATATCTATATATCTATATCTATATAGATATATAGATATTTACATGTATGTATACATGTCACTCAAGACCTAGCAGGGAAACAATCCACTTAGAAACTAGTCCAAACAAGGGTGTGAGGATGGCATAAGAAGAGATTGTTCAAAGTCACTAGCTGTTACAAACCAGAAACTAAGGGCAGGAGAAACCATCACTTGTACCTACAAGAAAGAGAGGCAGGGTGGAGAGAGACAGTGCTAATTCTGGTGAGGATGCAGGAAACTGAAACCCTTACCCATGGCTGGTAGGCATGTAAAATTGTACAGTTGTTCTGGGAGAGTTTGGCAGTTCCTTCCACAGCTGAGCATGTGCTGTCTCTGAGAACCCCCTAAATCATACTTCTGGGCACTCACCCAGAGAAACAAAAAATATGTCCACACAAACTTGCGCAGAAATGCCCGTAATGGCTTGAGCACAGCAGTCCAAAGTTGCAAAGAAGCCGAAGGATCTTTCAGTAGGTGAATGGCCAGATTCTGTATGGTACATCTGCACACTGAAAAACCACTGCCGACCCCAGGAAGTGTCAGAGATACTATGCTGTGCAATAGAAACCAGTCTCCAAAGGCTAAGTATGGCATGATTAGAACACTTGGTTTCCTGTTGGTTTAAGCTTCCTCAGCCCATTGCAGAGCTCCTGCCTGTTTAGGGCAAGGTAGCTCAATGCCCAGTGTGCCTTCACTTTAGTCAGTGACATCCTGGTGCTGGGTGTGGTAGCATGCATGTGGCCTGTATATACCTGTCTTAGTTAGGGTTTTACTGCTGTGAACAGACACCATGACCAAGGCAAGTCTTATAAAAAAAAAAAAACATTTAATAGGGGCTAGCTTATAGGTTCAGAGGTTCAGTCCATTATCATCAAGGTGGGAGCATGGCAGCATCCAGGCTGTCATGGTGCAGGCAGAGCTGAGAGTTCTATGTCTTCATCCAAAGTCGGCTAGTGGAAGACTGACTTCCAGGCAACAAGGGTGAGGATCTTATGCCCACACCCACAGTGACACACCTACTCCAACCAGGTCACACCTATTCCAACAAGGCCACACCTCCAAATGGTGCCAAGAATATGCAAACCATCACAATACCTGTATATATATATGTGTGTGTGTGTGTGTGTGTGTGTGTGTGTATCTCCTGTTTTCCTAGTACTTGAGAGGTGGAGGCAGGAGGAGCAAAAGCCACAGGCTAATCTTAGTTAGCCAGTGAGTTTGAAGTCAGCCTAGGCTATGAAAGACCCTGTCTCAAAGCAATAAAAAAGCCAGGTTCTTGCTCTTCCCCATGGATGTAGTACCCTCCTGGGTCTTCTCAGGGAGGAAAGGTATAATAAAGCCACATTCAAATGCATCCCTGAGGTTGCCTGCACTGCACTCTTGTTCAGAGGGACAGGCGATAGCCTCCTGACATTCACCATACTTGGTGGACCAGGCCATATTAGCAGTGCCCTTGCACATAAACAAGGAATGTGCCCCTCCGGAGCCACCCAGGCCTGGGCATAGGCCCACTGGCAGCCTCACTGCAGTTCCACCCTGACCTCTTAGCTGCTGCAGCTCTTTACATAACAGAGCTCTAGATGCTCTGTGGGGCCGCTGGCTCTGAGGGATTTTTTGTTTTCGGATATTTATGTCTTAAACCGAAAACCAAATACTGCTGGTTTTTGTCTTCCATCTCCTCACGGCATCATTAGTAGCTTTCAGGAGCTGTGCTCTGTAAGTGAATCTGCCAGCTTGTCACTGGTGAGTTTTAAGTTCCCCATGACACTTGAAGAAATGCCCAGAATAGCTCCAGCCAGCCAGCCAGCCAAGTAGAGCTGGGGAGAGAGTGGCGCAGAAGACTGCATTTATGGAGAGCAGTGGGGAGCTCATCCAGAAACCACATAATAGTGTGCATCTTATGCCCAGGAGCTGAGCGCACAGGGGTGGGGAGGTTTGCTCCCAGCCCCTGGCTCAGAGCCCCTGGTGGGGAATGGCAAGCAGGCTGGCGTTACACTGCACAGGCTACACTAGATCCACAGTGTGTACTCCTTTCTATCATGGCACATTCACACACTGCCAAAGTCAAGGGAGGGTAGGTAGAGCCCAGGTCGGAGTGGCATTCAGTGAAGCAGCAAATATAGAGAGAAAATCATTACACATTTTCACTCAATTGGTAACCCATAGGCCCTTGTGCTATATGTTCTTTGCAAGGGATGGGACAGAGATAAAGGCTGAGGAAGTAGGGCTTGCTTCCAAAGAGTTCTCCATCTTATAGAAGCAACAGACACCTCAGCAATTAGAGTGTCATACATGCAGAGCTGCTATGGACAGTTATTCAGATATTTCATTGCATGAATGCTGACCTGAAGAGGCAAGTTCATCTGAAATTGATCGCATTGTTACCTGCGAGGTGCTGTGTCCTTGTTAAGAAGAGGCAACTTTTCTAGTGGGGGAAAACTCATGTGGACACAAGCCCTGAGTGTAACAAATCTTCTAGAATTATTTTCTGCAGGTTCTTCTAAATTCTAACCACAGGTGGCTACCCTGATGTGAACCCTTCCCTGAAATCTTGGTCCCTTTTATCCCTGAAATCGTCACAGAGGCATTTGCTTTGTGAGGAGGGAGCTGACTTATTCAGTCAAGTGCTTGCCTTGCGAGCAGGAGGATGAGAGTTTAGCACCTAGGACCCAGGTGTGAGAATCAGACCCAGGAGACAGAGTCAGGAGGATTCCAGAGGCTCACTAGCCAGTGGTGTGGTCTACTCGGTGAACTTCAGGCAAATGGAGACCAAAACAAAACAAAACACCAATGTGGGTAGTCTCAGAGGACACGCACCTAGGATCATCTCTGGTCTCCATACACATGCACAAACCCACATGTGCACTGGGCACAATGATGACTACTCATCCCCCTATGAACATTTACACATGTGCTCACATGTACATACATGTACATACATGTACACACACACACACACACAGAGAGAGAGAGAGAGAGAGAGAGAGAGAGAATGTCTCTGAACAATCATGGTTTTAGGTCTTTTGCCAGCAAATAGAGACTTCAGTGAACAATAGCAGCTGAGAGCATGGTGGTACAGCCTACATATAATCTCAGCACTCTCGAGGTTGAGGCAGGAGGATTGCCCATTGGAAGTGAGGCTGGGCTAGATAGTAAAGATAACATCTTGAAAATAAAGACAATGAGCCAGGCGTGGTGGCGCACGCCTTTAATCCCAGCACTCGGGAGGCAGAGGCAGGCAGATTTCTGAGTTCGAGGCCATCCTGGTCTACAGAGTGAGTTCCAGGACAGCCAGGGTTATACAGAAAAACCCTGTCTTGAAAAACCCTAAATAAATAAATAAATAAATAAATAAATAAATAAATAAATATGAAATAAAATAGAAGCTTCTAGAACGCTGAGCAAAAGAGGCTGGGTGCCGTACCACCCAGAGAGGAACGCTTCACAGTAGGGTGAAGGGGCCATGCTACCTCATCCTCAGAGGGTTAAAATGCCACCTTCTGCTACACACCTGGATGAAGGCCCCTGACATTCAGCTTCTGAGACTTCTAGCTTTGCTAGAAAGAATCCACAGGGCATTCTTCACCAAGCTGTCGAACCTAGACAGTGACGAGCCCAATCCAGGCAGCTGGAGCGGGATTTCTATTTCAGTTGCCGACAGTGTCAAACAGATGCTTGCAACATGCTGTCAAATCGGACAAAAGGGACAGTGCTCTCAGCTTAGGCAGGATTCTCTTATCATTTGGAGGGACACACACACACACACACACTTACTAAAACTAATTTTAAACAATCCCTCAGGCTGGATCTGCATACCGATGGAGACTGTAGCCCATAGAGTCACAGAGAGACTGAGGTTGACAAGCAAGGAACCTGAGCTGTCAGGATGACAGGAATGGGTGGAATGCGTGTACTGTAGTCTTTAGGGAGCATCCTATTGGGTTTTCCTAAGACCTGGGGAAATGCTGCCCCACTCTACAGGGAGAGAAGCCTAGTCTCAGACAAGGCAACAGCAAGGTATCAGGTAGTGCAGTGAGGAAAGGCAACGCCTTGCCCAGAGCCCAGGCTTGACCTCATAAGCCAGACCATTGCTCCAGAGCCTGCGCTAGCCATGTAGCCTGTGTAGCACACTTAACCTGGCCTGGTTACTTATTATCATTTTCATTTGTGGTGTGGAGATCCAAGTACCACTGGAGACTCTGCCCATCCTTGATGAGTTGGGTGCCCTCCGCTCTGACCCTCTCAGAAAGTCATTTCCTGGAATTTCTCCCATGAAGAGTGAATGTGGAGAGAAGATCCTTGCTATATTCTCAGTCAGTGTTAGCAAGGAATGAATCAAATAAGAGCACATTTTGTTCAGTGTTCTCTGTTCCCATTAACATTTCTGCATGCCTGGGGTTTGGGGTCTATTGGCTCAAGAACACAGGGGAATGGCAGGCTTGACCTCATATTGTATATTCCATTGTCTTAATGAGGAGGACTTTGGGGGTTCTTGGCCTGTGGTGATGAGATGCTTAGATTCCCCGAGGAGGTCAAAGATTGGACACTGGCTTGAAATGATAGCTGGGTTTCACAGTTCCTCCTGGAGGCATGGAGGCAGGTAGACACTCCACTGTCACAGACCTGAATTGGTCTGCAAGCTGCACTCTAACTTGGCTGAGTCTTCTGAGGGCCACATAAGTAGTCTAAGATGGCCTTTGTTGTTTAACTTGTTAAGGCAGGATATGGGAAGCAGGCTCCTCAGACAGCAAGGAGTAGTTTATAGGAAGGGGTTGTGGTAACCCCACTCCTTCCCTGCCCCAGGACCTTTGCCAAGAGCTTTTGCTTGATTCACATCATAGCTTCCTTCGCCTTTCCCCACAAGGCTAAGTAACCGCTTTGTATCCTGTAGGCCTTGGTGTATATGTGAGGTCTTCTTGGATCACTCTCAACAGGGCTATCTGCCTGCTTCCCTTATTCTTCCCCACGCTGGTTGCTTTTATTACGCATATTAGAATTTGAAATCATTTTATGGCTTTCTTATATTATTCAGGGTTTTCTGAGGGAACAGAAATGGTAGAACATATACATGATAGGCTTTATTAGATTAGCTTCTAGGATGCTATCTGAGTAGCCCAATGGCTGCCTCACACTGGAGAGGCCACGAACCCATGGTTGTTCAGTCCGTGAGGCTGGAGGTCTCAGCAGCCCATTGTGGTGCTGAAGGCCTGCAGGATTCCTGGAGATTGGCTAGGCATATGAGCCCATGTGAGAAGAGTTTCTCACTGAACCTGGAAATAACTTCTTAGCAGCTAGCCAGACCCAGTGGTCTTGTCTCTGTCACTGAAAGCACTGAGGTTATGGGCATGTATGACCACGATTGGTTTTGTATGTGAGTGTCAAGGGGACTCATACTCAGGCCCTCTTGCTTGCAGTATCTCTACCTCTATCTCTATCTCTATCTCTACCTCTACCACTCTTTCACTCACTCACTCTCTCTCTCTCTCTCCCTATCTATCTATAACTTAGCTACTCAAATATAAACTCTGAAGAGACAGGAATCATCTCTGTTCATCGGGAGTAGGTGGGCATGAATACTGGTAGGCTATTTGGGTATTTATACTGGTAGGCTATTTGGTTGATGAGATAACATTATATAAGGGGCTAAGGTTCTCTTTGAAACTGAGATGGCTGAGACTCTGTAGTAGCACTTTAAATTTTTTAAAAGAGATTGTGTGTGTGTGTGTGTGTGTGTGTGTGTGTGTACTCTATCTCTTGAGAGGCTCAGTTCTTTACTTTCACCATGGGGATCAAACTCAGGCTTAATACAAGCACCTTTACCTATTGACCCATCTCACTGGCCCTGCAGTTTCACCTGTGAGAGCAATCTGGGCATGCCCAGGTGTATCTCTTGAGAGGCAATCTCAGCCCATTGCTGCACTGTTGATGGAGCTCATAGGTACTTAGCTGTGCTATGCTGTAAGGTGGCAGGTGGACTCCCTGCTGCTCACCCCGAGTTCTAGAGACTCATTGTTTGTGATTTACATACTCCAGGTATATACCGCAGGCCAGATACAGAATTGCTCTATTTCCTGAGAGATAGAATGATCTAAGCCAGTCAACTTGACTATGATATAGTCTTGGGGCTTGGGCTTACCAGGTAAGTGTTATAGTAGAATGGGACTCTGCCCTAAGTGGGCAGGGGCTACAGCTGACCTGCACAGGACTTTTGTGTAACTTGGATAAAAGAGCCTTTGGGTATATGCAGTACTGTCCCTGAACATCCAGCTTGCCAGGTGGAGAACTGGCTGCATGTCAGTCCCTTCCTGTTTGTTTGGCTGAATGTCTGTCTAACAACACTAACCTTAGTGTACAGTGACCCTGAGTGGTATTTAAGGCTGGGGACCTTTTCCTGTGTGATGCTAATTGGACCCGTGCTGTTTAGTTTTTGTTAACTTGATATAAACTGGGGTCATCTGAGACTGTTGAATAATGGCCTTCATCAGCTTGGTCTATGGGACGTTTTCTTGATCGATGAGTGGTGTGATCCATTGCACTGTGAGCAGTACCTCTTCTGTGCAGGCTTGTTTCTGAGAAAGTCCAGAGGCGGGGGTGGGGGGTGGAGGGGGCAGACAAGCCAGCCAATAGCATTTCTCCCTGGCCTTCACTCATGTTCCTGCCTCTACTCTTGCTTGAGTTCCTTCCCTGACTTCTCTTGGTTGTAGGCTGTTACCTGTAAGTGTATGCCGAGTAAACCCTCTCCTCACCTAAATTGTTTTTGGTCCGAGTGTTTTACAACAGCAATAGAAACCAAACCAGGATAGAGCGTGTCTGCCGGTCCTCCCTATAGCCCTTCATTACGTTTCTCAGACACGGCATGACTTCAGGGGCCAAGGAGCTTAAGAGAGAGAGTTACATCCACCAGGTGACTGGTATATACCAGCTAGCAAGTCAGATACCCCGTGTACAATGGTGACTGTGTCTTAGTCTTTTCAATCTCCTTGAGGCTGGAGGGCACGGGAGAGGATCTTGGGATATATAGAAAACTATGAGGGATAACCCCACCCCCACTCCAGTGTACAGGAGGGTCAGTCTCTCAAAAGAAGGCAAAGGAGGGAGCCTGTTGGCAGGGCGTGGGAACTTAGTGGTCTACTGTTGCAGGCTGGGGAGGGAATCTGTGAAGTGGATGGTTCTGGCAGGAGAGGCTGAGAGGAGAGAGGAGGTCTGTCCATGCCAATGGTGGCAGAGGAGATGGTTGCAGAGGTCGGTGAGAAAGGTTTCTCAACACATATCAATCGATCCATCAAGAGCTGGCTCTGGTCTTAAGAAAAAAAAAAAAAAAGAAGGACTCAGTAGTCTGGCCCAAGCCCGGAAGGGGCAGGTGGCAATGAGGTCTGCTTTGTGGGAGGGAGGCTGTGAGGATTATGGAGCCTGCACAGCCTGTTTCTAACACTCAGCCCACACAGCACCAGGCACACACTTATGCACGCTTAGCCCTGCCACTTGCAGGGTGCGCTCTTCAGATGGCGCTGCACAGCTCTCTGTGCACGCAGCAAGGGAAGGCCCTGTTCTTCTCCAGGGAGGTGCAGGATTTCTTTAGCTTCACCATCCTCCTACTGTCTCAACCCCGACCTCTTCAAAGCTTTCTGTGCCCACTGTTCTGCCAGGTGGCCAGGACAGCTGGGTCCTGGCTGGCTGCTCTTGGTGTCTCTCCAGGATTCAGTTTCTCCAGCAGGGCACAGGGCTGGATTCCAAGGGTGGAAACCATCAGCATTTAAGGTCTGGTCTCAGTAGCACTTGAATTTCCTAGGTCCAAGCGAAACTCATGACCTAGCAAGTTCAAGGCCATCTCAGAATGAAGAAAAGGAGGACCTGCCACTAGGTCCCTAGCTGGTGGCAGTGTGAGGGGTCTTGCTGGAAGGATTGTGTTGCTGAGGGTGGGCTTTGAGAGTTTATAGTCTTGTCCCACTTCCGGAACACTCTCTTTGCTTTCTCTGTGTGATTGTACTTTCAGCTTCCTTCTCTCAGAGCTGGCTGTCATGCCTACCTTGCCATTATAGACTATCTTGCTGGAACCATAAGCCAAAATGATCTTTCTTCTGTGGGTTTCTTTTGGTCATTTTAATCCTAGCAATCAGAAATAGCTGCTACAGCTGGTGGCAACTTTGTTTAGAAACAAAGGTTCCACAGAACCAGGAAACTGCAGAGTTGGGGTTCAAGACCATATAATGCCAAGTCCACATTTTCAAGTTGGGCTCTTCCCTTCAGATCAGAGTGGTACAGAGCCTTCCATATCTCACGCTGGCTCTCCTCAGAAGCACAATACCAGCCTGAGAGGAGGCAGCTTACTGGCAAGGTAATGAATCCTCTCTGTTTGGATCCCTGGTTGTCCCTGACTCTCCCACCCAGTAGTGTGTCTGGATACAAAGAGCTGTGTTTAAAATGTGTGGAAGTAATCCTAGTACTTTAAAGGCAAAGGCAAGAGGACCACTAGTTCTCTAGCCTGGGCTACAGACAAAGACTTAGTCTCAAAAAAGAGCACTCACCCTTCGCATATGTCCATATGTGCACAATCTTTCCTCCCACATTTGTGGTAGAGTATAGCTTTGGTAGCTGCAAAGAAACATATGGCCTAGTCTTCATTCCCTGTGTAGGTCCCTCTCATACTGACTAGAGAATGGCCCCACATTTGCTAAAAGTACAGGGGCCATTAGCAAACCTGGGCAGGCAGAGGCTTAATGAGAAGTCAGAAGGGGATTATGATAAGGATGAGGGTTAGGATGATGATGATGATGATGAGGAGGAGGAGGAGGAGGAGGAGGAGGAGGAGATGGGTGAGGAGGGGGCCATAAGGGAGGAAACCATTTGGTTAGAGATAAACCATTTGGGAGTCCCTCCGTAAGTTCCTTTGTTGTGTATGACAAAGTGTCTTTTTCTTGTAGCCCCAAATGTAACATTATCAGGAAGTCCAGGTCCTCTCCTCTCCTCTCCTCTCCTCTCCTCTCCTCTCCCCTCCCTCCATCCAGTAAGCTTACAAGAAACCCTAAGAGCAGGACAGATCAAGTGCTCTCTGTAATTAGTGTGAGCTGGAAGACCTACCACACCCAGGGAGGCTCTGATGTTGCTAATAATCTTGCCTAGAATATGTTTTGAAAGACTCAGATGCAGCTGAAATCCCAGGGCCATGTAATAACAGCAGCAGCAGCCTCTGTAGCAGCAGAAAGAGGTGGAAGAAAAGGAAGAGGAGGAGGAGGAGGAGGAGGAGGAGGAGGAGGAGGAGGAGGAGGAGGAAGAGGACAATGATGAAGATGACAGGAGGAGGTGGTAGGGGATAAAACAATTTGGTTCGAAAGAAACTATTTGGGAGGTCCTTTTATAAGTTCCTTTGTTGTGTATGGCAAAAGTCATTACTAACAATGTTGCATCTAGGTCACGGGTTTTATACCAGACACTGTATATGCAACAAAGCTACACAGAAAAAGAATTTAATTCCCATAAAATAAGTGAAGTTACTAAAACTTCTCCCCATTCAAATCGTTCAAATCACGATCACCAAGTAAATAAATCCCTCAAGCTAGTGAATGTTCCAGATTCAAATTTTATTAATAAAGCATAATTTGTTTTTCCAAGTTTAGGGATTAATTTTTCTAGTTACACCATTTCCATATAGTTTCTACTTGAATCATAAAAAGAATGTCAATTTCAAAAGTTACATATTGAATATTCACCCATTCCTCCCTCCAAAAGGACACTTTTTTCAAACTTAGAATGGTAAAAATAATAATTTCAATATTAAGTACACATAAAAGAAACATCAAAGAGTATATGGTACCATGTCTTCCTAACTTCCCTTCAGACGTCACCTTCCTCTCCTCACCCTCCGGTAGGGGACAATGAGTACTGTTTGTGTGTGTGTGTGTGTGTGTGTGTGTGTGTGAGAGAGAGTACTGTTTTGTTTGTTTGTTTGTGTGTGTGTGTGTGTGTGTGTGTGTTGTACTGTGGTTCTGTGGGGGCCAGAATTGTTATAGCGCTACATTGTAAGTCTTGTTGCTTCTCACTTCTCTGCTCTCATCAGTATCACGCTCCCTGGCTCTAGTCACATCTCTTTATCAAATGTCTAGTGTAGCGATTCTAAAGGTTGCAGTGCATACCACAGAGCTTGCCCACCACATTCCTTTTCATTTATTTATGTTTTTGATTTGCATCCCAGACGCTGTGCTCCCTTCCTCTTCCCCCTCTTCTCTGAGAGGGTGGGCCTCCTCTGGATAGCCCCCTATCTAGGTGTGTCAAGGACTAGGTAGGCATCCTCTTCCACTGAGCGGAATTCGTTCCCTTTTTAATCCAAGAAGTTGGCCCGAATGTCCGTTTTTTTCTGTTCCCCGACAGACCCAATTCAACGAATATTCTTGCATTTATATTCCCAGCCACGTGCAGATTCACATGCCTTTGTTCAGTGAAAAATTCAGGATGTTCTTGGATCTATAAAGCTGAATTTAGATTTTCTATCACCTCTTTATTTCCCATAATGAAAATGTCCCAAAAGATCAAACTGCTAATACTGTAGCTTTGAAAACAAACGGAGTCATTGTAAAGCTCGATTGTTACCTAGTTAATTAGTAAATACCTTGTAAAGGAAAGAGAGAATGTTATGCACTCAGATGTGTCGTATTCGTTCAAAGCAAATGCACTCTCGTGGTAAAACTTCCCGCGGTTTGTAAAACTTCCCGCGGTTTGTACCGCTAATTTATTTACTAACCAATTTTTTTTTTTTTTTTGAGACAGGGTTTCTCTGTGTAGCCCTGGCTGTCCTGGAACTCACTTTGTAGACCAGGCTGGCCTTGAACTCAGAAATCCGCCTGCCTCTGCCTCACAAATGCTGGGATTAAAGGCGTGCACCACCACGCCCGGCTTACTAACCAATTTTAACTTTGTACAGATCGTGTAGATAGAAAACTAATAAGAAATAGAATGAACTGTATTTTAAATTCAATGGATCGAGCAGGTGTTTATAAAACATTCCATTCAACAGCCACAGAGCACAGTCTTCTCAACTAGGTACTGAGTGTTGTTCACTGTAGATCATATATTAGGTTGCAGAACAAGTCTAAATAAATGCAGGAAAATGGAAATCATATCAAGTTTCTTTTCAGACCACATGAGGTGAAAGTAGAAGTCAATAAGGGGAAATTTGAAAACGAATAAAATTAACCAACATATTTCTAAACAACCAATAAGCCAAGCAGGAAATTGAAAAATAAATTTTGAAAGTGTCTTAGTCCAGATGTGATGGCTCACATTTGCAATCTTAGCGTACCAAGACACTAAACAGCGACAGGAGGAATATGAGTCTGAAGCCATCCTAGTTGACAAAGCAAGACCCAGCCCACCTCCCCTCAAAAAAATCTTTAACGAAAATGGAAATACAACTTTTTCAAATACTGGGAAGAAGAGACATTGCAATGAGTGTCAGAAATATAACCAATTGTAAGAGACCAATGTGAACATCTATACAACATCTCAGAGAAACGAACGAATTCTTAGACATAATGCAATCTACCAAGACAAAATCAGAAGGAAATAGGAAAGTTAAACAAAACAAAAACGAATAAGGACAAGGAAGAACACCATTCTCCACAAAACACTGTAAACTGAATTCAACTCCCTGTTCTAAAACAAATATTTATCATGATCAAACGGGATTTACCCCTAGGATATTAAGATTATGCAGTATACGTGAATGAATAAATGTGACTGTTACTGAGTGTTTGCTATTTTATTAGGTTCTTTTATCCACTGTCCTTCTCCTCCCCTCCACCCTTCTCCTAGGAAGGAGAGAAAGGGGGTTAGAGGGGGACAGAGGTATTGATATCGTTAGACTGCTTCCTACTGATTTGCGGCGTCCAGTTCCTCAGGCGTCCAGTTCCTCGGGCGTCCAGTTCTTTGGGGCAAGTCTGATCGTCCTCATCAGGATATCTCCAACCAGCAAATGACAACCCGCGTCGGCAATAGCAGAGGTGACGGCAGAGGTGACGGCAGGAATGGCAGCAGCGGCAGCGCTAGCGACTGGGGCAGGGGCAGTAGAAGGGCAGGGGCAGCAGCAGAGGAGGGGCAGGGGCTGGGGCAAGGGCAGGGGCAGTTTTTGGACAGGAGCAGCAATAGTAGCTGAGGCAGCGGCAGAGACTAGGGCAGGGGAGGTGGAGAAGCAGGGGCAGTGGTTGGGGCAGGGGTGTGCTGGGGCAGGAGCAGTGGGGGAGCAGGAGNGGGCAGGGGCGGCAGTAGTGGCTGGGGCAGGGCAGTGGAGGGGCAAGGGTGGCAGTAGCGGCTGGAGCGGGGGCAGTGAGGCCGCAGGGGCAGCAGTAGCAGCTGGGGCAGGGGCAGTGGTTGGGGCGGGGTTAGTGGCTGGGGCAGGGACAGTGGGGGAACAGGGGCGACAGTAGCCGCTGGAGCAGGGGCAGTGTGGAGCAGGAGCAGCAGTAGCGGGCAGGGGCAGCGCGGCAGCAAAATGCGAAGTGCGGCAGCGGTAGCGCAGCAGCAACAGCGCGGTAGCTGTAGCGCAGTAATAGTCAAGGTAGTTGTAGCGCAGCGGTAGCGCAGCAGTAGTGGTAGTTGTAGCGCAGCGGGCAGTGCTACAGCGAATTGCGGCAGCGCAGAGGCGGCAGCGCAGCGGCAGCGGCGGCAGTAGCGGCCACGGTCTTGGTAGCACATTGCGGCCGCGAAGCGGTAGCAAAGCGCAGCTATGCCGCGCTGGCACCAGCATAGTGCTGGCATTATATACTCTCTGAAGAGTCCCCAGAATTCCATATCTATACTATCTTCAGCTGGCAAAACCACACGCCTGCTAGAGCATGGAGACAAATTATAGCCAGCGGCTGTGGGCAATGTGAAGCAGCCCGATATCCTGCACCTGAGATTAAAACAAAATCATATTTCACATAATATTTTTGTGTTTTTAAAGAGACCAAAATTCTTACTACATATGGCACATGATAATAGCAAAAAGGAGGCATTTATCTGAATAGCCGCAGAAAAAGAATTTGATAAAAACTGATAATAGTTTATTATAAAACCTCTCAGCAGAACAGATCAAACGAGCAGGGAGGGGATATGGCTCAGTTGGGAGAGTGCTTGTTTAGCACCTACGAAGTTTGTAAGCCCAGCTCTCCATAAACCAGGCGAGGTAGTGCCTGCCTCTGATCCCAAGGTTGCCTGTATAATAAGTTCAATCTCCTGAGTTGCATAAAACTTATCAAAATAAAAAACAAAACAAAGACAAACTGACAAAAACCACAGTTCTAGAAGGCCATATGGGACAAGCCATAAACTTTTTTTTTTTTAACTTTCTATTGATTCTTGGTGAATCTCCCATCATGCACCCTAATCCCACCCATTCATTTCCCAGTTCCTGCATATCTGCCCTCTGCCCTGGCAACCTCCTCCTCAAAAGAAATTAAAAATAAAACAAACAAAAAAAGAATCTTGCTGTGCCTGTGGAGTGTCATGTCAGAGATATCCACGTGTTCTATGGTGTTAGCATGGACATAGAGACATAGATGTAGCTTCAATGGCAACAAGGGCCAGGATATTCTGGACTCTTGGGACAGGGCAGGCTTCTCACGTCTGTAGTGATCCTCAGCACCGGCATGCCCAGCAGCCCCAGTTCTGCTTCTCTTCGCAGTGCACAAACCATTCTTTGTGTTTGACTCTGGTGTGATACGCCTCCCCAACTGGTAACCATCCCTGCACATGCACATGCACTGGTACACTCTTGAGTACACGCATTCTCAACCGCAACAATAACCTGCCTGATAAAGAAACTAAGAAGGCAATGTCATCAATGATATATAAAAGAAGGAAAATACTTAAGAGTAAATTTTCACAAAGAAGTGATTGATCAGTTCTCTGAAATTGCTAAAACCTTGATGAAGTACCCTGAAGGAGACAGGAACGAAGAGACATGTAGCTTGCACTCACAGGTTAAAAGAATTACTATTGCCGGAATATACGTATGGCATAGGACGTTTACTGAGCTGGCATGGTTTCTATCAAAATGCTAACGGCATTCTCCACAGAAATAGAAAACACAATCTGAAAATTCATAAGGGGTCAGGAAGACTGAGAAGGTGAAGCAGTTTTGAGCAGAAAGAATAAGTTTACACACATCACTTTTTCTGATCTCGAAATATATAATGAAGTAATTAACTCAAAACAGCATGGGCCTGGCATAATAGTGGAATTAATGACGATTAGAACAGGGAAGTCTGGGGCATAGGGTGGTGGTAGTGACATATATATTTGCAGTTGATTACTTTTACGTGTTAATTTATGGTGTTTTTGCCTGTGTGCATGAATGCTGGTGTCCCTAGTGGCCAGAAGAGGACATTTGGATTCTATGGAACAGTAGTTACAAATGGTTGTGAGTTGCCACGTGGATGTGGGGAGTCAAACCTAGGTCTTTTGGAAGAGCAACAAATGCTTTTCAGCCTCATGGCTGATTAATTTTGAACAGAGGTGCCAAGAACACATACTGTAGAAAGAACAGTCTTTTCAAGAAGGAGCGCTGGTAAAACTGGGTCTCTCCATATGTAGAAGGATGAAATTAGACCTTTATTTTATGCTATATAAAAAATAGACTCAAAATAGATGACCAATTAAGCGTAACCTGGAATTTATAAAGCAACCAGAAGAAAACAGAGAAAAGCCCATGGTAATGTCTAAGTGACCATTTCTAGCCTTGCTTGGACTTTAAAATCGCAGACAACAGAAGCCGAAGGAGACAAATGGGATAGCATTTATGAATAGCAAAGATAGTCATTACTTCAGAGAAGACATACAGGGGTTGGGAAGAAATATTTACAAAGTAAACAGTTTATAAATATTTGAGAATCATAAGTTTCTGATAAGGGACCAGTTTCCAAAATATCTAAGAAGATTAAAAAAAAAATGCATACCTGGTAAACAGCCTGACTGAAAATCAGGCAAAGGATCTAAATAGATGCTTTCCAGAAGAGATAGGATTGAGCAGCAGGTGCATGAGGAAACCGTTCAGCATCTCTGGTCATCAGGGGATGACAGTAAAAGCCGTCACAAGAAACCACACAATCTGTTGGAAAAGCCACTCTCTGAAGAGGCATGACAAGAAGCATTGGGTGGGATGTGGAGGAAAGACAGTCCCGGAGTAGTGGTGAGAATGTCAAGTATAGTGGCCATATCAGGGAACTAGTGCCAAAGGTTCTTAAAAGACTAAAGTTAGAATAGACATAGGACTCAGAAGTCCAGCTTCCCAGTCACGAGGAGAGGAACCGACTGCGTATGCTGAAGGGAGAGAGAGCTTCAGCGTGTGCTGAAGGGAGAGCTGCATTCTTAGGCTTAGCCCAGCAGCCAAGGTGAGAAAAACAGGGAATGTATCTAACAGTGGTCAAATGGATAGTGAAAATGTGGTTTAAACACGCAGGGAGGTACAGTGAGGTTCTGCACCTGCAGAATGAGGGACACTCTGTCCTTTGTGATAACTGATAAGGATGCGATGCATTGGTATTTCAAAATTGCTAAAAAATGACTAGATTTTTTTTTTTTTTAAAAAGCATCCTCGCCGCAGGGGAAAAATAAGTTGGTAAGTTAATTGATGTTTTAGCTAGCCTGTTTGAATCTTTCCACAATTGATAAAAACATTACATTGTATTCCATAAATATGTCATTTGTGATAATTTGCGAAGCTGGAAGGTGTGCTAAGTAGAATAAGCCAGGCACAGAAAGGCAAATACTGCATGATGTCACTTGTATGGGGAATCTATGAAAGGTAGCCTCATAGAAACAGACAGTAGGAAGTCCCAAGGGTGTGGGGGGAGGAGGAGGGATAGAGAAATGGGAAATGATGATCAAAGGAAACACATTTCCAATACAAAGACTGGAGTAACTTTCAGGAGTAAATTGCAGGGCCTGGTGAATGCAATTTACATAATGCATTGGTATTTCAAAATTGCTAAAAGATGACTAGGTATTTTTTAAACGTCCTTGCCATAGGGGTTAAAATAAGTTGGCAAGGTAACTGATGTGTTAATTAGCTTGTTTGATTCTTTTTATAATCGATGAAAACATTATATTGTATTCCAAAATTTGCCCAGTTATCGTTAATTAAAAAAAAAAAACACACATTAATCCGAGAACCAGGCACTTTGTTTCTATAAACTTATGGTATAAAAAACGTAAAGGTAAATTAAAATTAGAAAATATTTATAGTAGACATGGCAAGTTATTAAAAGTGTTAGTTATTAGTTCTTGCCGAGGATCAATAGTGATAAAGGTGAACCTGAGGCTAGGGAAATGGCTCGGTGTCGTGAGTAAAGTATTGCTTGTTCAGCAAGCCTGAGGACCTGACGTGTAACTTCAGCACCCACCCGTGTGAACAATGGCAGGATCCCACTGGTCAGCCAGTTCAGCCTAACTGACCAACCCTAGGTCCCTATCTCAAAAGACATTTCCTTTGGGATGACTTCTGACCTCCACGTGTGTGGGTGCAAACACTCATAGGTACCCGAGCACACATAAACACACCCCCTCCTATGGAAACTAGCAATGCTCGACAACACATTGTTGTCAGAAGGCTGCCAGCTCTCCGTGCTGGCTTGATTTCAACTCTTACAGGGTTGGCGCCTCCTTTGCTGTGCTATGTCTTTAAGCATTTCAGATAGGGGTTTGTCCCGCCCGGGTACAGCTGATGCTCCTGCCTGTCGATACGCAGGGTAGAATGGGGTTCTGAATGGTGTGACTTCACCGGGAGGGAGCTATGTCTTAGTTAGAATTTTATTTCTGTGTAGAGACCATGACCAGGGCAACTCTTATGAAGGAAAACATTTCACTGGGGGTGACTTCCAGTTCAGAGGTTTAACCCACTATTGTCATGGTGGGAAGCATGACAGAGAACAGGTAGATATGTTGCTGGAGAAGGAGCTGAGAGTTTTACATCTTGACCTTTAAGCAGCAGCAGCAGCGAATGCCACACTAGGCCTGGCTTGAGCATCTGAGACCTTAAAGCCCACTCGTGCAGTGACACTTTTACTCCCAGCAAGGTTACATCTCCTAATAGCTCCATGTATGTGGGCCAGACATTCAAGCAGGAATCAATAAGGCCCATCCCTACCACAGACAGAATGATGGCTATTTTTGGTTATCAACTTTGATTATCTGCATCTAGAATTAACTGCAGCCCAAGCAAGCTTCTGGATACATCTGTGAGGTGATTTTGTTTATTGAATTATTTGAAATGGGAGCACGCCCACCCTAAATTTTTGTCTTTTGAGGTAGAAAGATCCACCAAAAATCTGGGCCACATCTATTGGCAGCCTCTATAAAGGACACAGAAGCAGGAATTCTTTACCAGCGTGCCCTCGCTCTCACAGGCAAGTCCTTTCCTTCACTGGTACTGGAGCCTACTTCTTCGGGATTCTCTCAAACCCCCCAAAACTAGCTGCGACATCCAGCCTTATGGACCGAATAACTACTGGATTTTGGGATTTTTTCATCTGAAGACAGCCGTTGTTAGAATAGTCAGACACTAACCTGTAAGGCACTCTAATACATTCCATTTTTGTATAGAGCCGTTCTATCAATTTGTTTATCTAGAGAGGCCTGACTCATACAGACAGGGAGGGCGGCAAGGGATGCAGAGATGAGTCACTGCATGACCAATAGCTAGAACTCGTAGTTCTGAGAAGCAGCGTGGGGGGAAAGTGGTTTGCTCTCCCTCACCATGGCTACCGGTGATACTTAAGAAAGGCAGCTTGTTTGTCCTGGACACTTGGGTTCTATTTGACTCCGAGGTCCCGTCTGCAGGTGTGGAGGCTCCTCCGGGGGATGCGAGGGTGGGAGCCCCTGAACTCAGTGTTGCAATGGCTCCTCACACCCATCCACACACAGCTCACAGTCACTGCACAAGCATAGGAGAGGGACCCTCTTGGCATCTGAGAGAGAGAGTGTGTCTTGTTTAGAAGACAGCCTTAGGAGACACAGTGACATGCAAGGAAGGGTATTAATGGGCAGGGGGCTATGGTGGGAGATGAAGAGGCCACAGGGAGAATTGGGTTGTGCTTTGCAGCTGCCTCGCGGAGGGAGGTCAGCAAACTGGCGGCATGAATGTGTGATCTCTTGTTTTTCCCAAGGGGTTTAACTCTGAGGATCTTAGCCTGTACTGAGAGTGAGTCATATGGAAGGCCCAGACACTCCATCAGTCCTCTGATCAATATCATAGTATCTAATAGATTTAATATGATCCAGGAGTTTGCTCCTTAATAGCTTCACTGGCTATTTGTCTTTTAGATTGCTTTCCTGCCTACTCCTCAGCCTCATGTACATTGGTCCCTAGGAATGAAATGTCTAACAATGAACGAAAATTACCATTTGGCTTCCCTGGGCACAAAATGTAGTTCTTGGGGAATCTGTAAGAGAACAGTGCCTTGTAGAGACTGGTCTGACGAACTGATTAGTAGTGAATGATATGAGGAGGTTAGAGTGTTGCAGGACCACAGGCTAGTTAGGAGTTATCTTGGGCTATCATTCGCATCCTTAATAACCATTCCTTGCTTATGTGCATGTCTGAGCACATTCTTGGGACTAATGGGCAAAACCTCTTGGACTATGGCACCTGGAGCCTACGCAGCTATTTTCCTGATGAACTATAACCCGGCTATCGGATGCATCTGACAAATGTATTGATTCATGAAATTCTTTGTTTCTTTACTCTAAGAACTTCACGAGGGTCATTGAGATGGCTCAGCGAACAAAGACATTTGTTGCCAAGGCTACTGACCTTAGTTCTGTCCCTGGGACACACATGGTAGAAAAAGAGAATCAACTACAGATTATCCTCTGACCTCCATATGTGAGCCATAGCATAGCATGGAATGACCCATATATGTATACACACATACAAAAATAAATGTAATGAAGACTTTATACAAACTTCATGAAATGGCTGACATATTGAAACGTGGAATTTTGGGAAACCTGAATATGTGTTCCTGGCCTCATGGTCACTAATATTTGGCTTGAGACCAGACTATTCCCTACCCTCTTGAAGTAAGAACTGTGTTTTATATGACACAGGGACGAAGCCACAGTGGCTTAATGTTTCTACTAACTCTGAGTCTGTCTGGTTAACTTAACCCTAAATTCTCCAATAATACTTCACAGTGCCTTATGTTTGAGAGTGATTTTTTTTCTTTGGTCCTGCCACCCCCCCACACACCTCAGGTCAACACTGCCAGTTCCCACACTCAGGTGCTGAGACCCTCAGTGTATTCCCAAGGCTGCCATCGTCTCTCTGATATTGGACTTACTGCTCGAATTGGAGGTGGTGTGAGTCTCTGGAAGGCAGGCTGGGGGTGAGGAATATAGTCCCTGAACTTCCATGCTGCTCAGGGTGACCGTCCTTCCTCCATGCCTTGCCTCCCCCAGTTCTCAGTGAGGGTAACTGGGAAGGAGTAGGCCAGGCTGCCTCTCCATGCCCCTCTGCATGCTCATGGACTGCTGGGGCCTCCTGTGCACATAAGCACAGTTTGCACCCTGATTTCTGCACAGTGTGCTGTGCCTGTTCTTTGCCTGTACCTACCATGATACAAAAGACAAAACCTTTGAAAAAGTGCTTCTCTTACTATGTAGGAACCTGAGCTTGATTCGCACAACCTGTGCAGAGAAAGCCAGCATTTGTAATCTGAATAGTGGGGACGCTGAGGCAGACCAATTTGGGGGCTCACCCAGCCAGTTTAGTCTAGTTGAAGAATTCCAGGTCAGTGAGATACCCTGTATTAAACCAAAACCAAAAACAGGGATGGCACTTGAGGAACACTTAAAGTTACCTTGTGGCCTACACTCATATATACACATGTGCATGTGTACCCTACACACACACACACACACACACACACACACACACACACACACTCCACATGAAGAACATGGCTTCCCACGTCCAACCGCGGTCCCAGCCAAATCATCACCCAGTGGATTAGAATAACACCAACTTTTGCTACCATGGCAACTGCTGTTGGTTGCGCAACTGCTGACTTTTGAAGCTACTTAAAAATGTGCAAACCGTTTTGCATAAAGTGGCTTTACATCACCCAGAGCAGTGGTTTCCATTTCCCCTCGAGACTTCTCCTCAAGAAAATTTACCTCTTTTCTCCCTTAGAAACATTTCATAATTTCTATTTCCAAAAGATTATTTAAAAATAAAGTCCACCAAAATAGTTTCCTTATGCTCATGGAGGAGCAAATATAAATTAAAGAATGAGAAACTTAATTCTTTCATTTGAGATAAGGGACTTCGGGTGCCCTTCTTTTAGAGCGTTTGCTTTGAAAAACAGGACTTTTTCTTGTCTTTTTTTTTTTTAAATATACATAAATCTTTTAAACACCAAAATATTCCTTTGCCAGCTCTGTTGCTCAAAGACCCAGGAAAGTTTCTCTTTAAGAATTGGGGATCAAGCATCACTTTGAAATGTAATGACCAGAGAAGATAGTGTCCTAGGTGCCCTAGAGTAGCCACCAACTCCCCAGACTCCAAGCCTGCCTTATAAACTTGAAGACCAGAGTTCAAATCTCTAGAAGTCACATAAAGCCTAGCAGCTGTATTGAGGGTCTAGAATCCCAATGCTCTCCCTACAGAGATGCAGAGGGAAAGGGAAACACCCCTGGAAATTGGCAGGTGAGCTAGCCTAGAGCACGCAGTGGGAAAACAACAAAGAGACCCTATTGAACAAGGTGGAAGGCGAGAGGACATCCAAGGTTGTCCTCTGGTGTTGTATAGCACAGATGTGCTCACTGTTACATATATGCACATACATGCTCATAAATGCTCGCGCTCTCTCGTGCGTGTGTGTGTGTGTGTGTGTGTGTGTGTGTGTGCGCACACACACACACACACACACAAGCACACACCTGCGTGTACACAGGCCCTCCATCCTCCTTCTCTTCATACAAGCAGCAGCTTATTTTCTGCTTGGATAGAGCTAATTATCAAACACTGTCAAGTAGATGTAAGATGAATGTTGAGAAAGCCTGCTGTTAGACCCTCTCACTGAAGGTTGCTTACTGTTGACCTTGAGGAGGTGGGTGTAATGTGCTGATCTCGCTTTGCTTTGGCCTCTGTCATGGTTTAGACAGTTCCCTGATATGCACCACAGTCCAGCTGGGTGCTTGCTCAGTAGTAAAATTCTTTTCTCCCTCTTCCTTTACCTTTGGGGAAAGGTTTCTGGGCTGGGAGATTTTGTTTTAATTGTATTCACCCAACACCCACCAGAACCAAACATTTTAAAACAGCACTGCTAAAAGCTTTTGTAATGAGCTTTTGTGAATGTTCTAGAGGGGCGGGGGTGTTGGGGAAGCAGAGGGCGAGGGATAGGGATAGGCAGCTGCCCCCTTCCCCAAGCATCCAAAAGGAGGTTGGGGGGAGGCTACACTCAGAACCAGGCTGGGGTGCGTGTGCCTCCCTTAGTCTGAGGAGATGCTGGTATTCTGAGCTAGGTCGTGTTGCAGGATCTTTTTTTTTTCTCTGCTTTTTTTTTTTCCAGGGATCAGAAAACTCACATGTTTTAGACACAACCCGTAGCTGGGACTAATGCTGCATATGTCACACAGGTTAGGGTTGCCAGGGGATCTGTCTCAGTCTGGGAGACACTGATGTCTGTGTTCCAGCCAGTGTGCCATGCCTATGCCTCTGTGTGTCATGGCTACAAGTCTCTCACTGAGTTTATTTCAGAAGGCCCAGTTAAAGCACTCGTATCTACCTGCTGCCCCTGCTTTCTAACGAGGGGGACTTTGGGGGCGGGCGGGATTCCAGACCTAAGCGACAGCGACAGCTGACACAGGGGAAGGAGGCTTGTTTGCTTGCTTGTTTTTTTCTTTCGGGCCTTCATCTCCTCACGGGCAAGATGGTACCAGCTCATGCATCCAAGGATAAACAAACGTCAGCCAAAGGAGATCCCTGATTCCTGTCCGGATCAAAGAAGTGCGAGTATTGATTGTCATTCAAATCTCTACTCCTTAGTAGTACTCAGTAGTACTCCTGAGTAGAGGCAGGCAGATTTCTGAGTTCGAGGCCAGCCTGGTCTACAAAGTGAGTTCCAGGACAGCCAGGGCTATACAGAGAAACCCTGTCTCGAAAAACCAAAAACATAAATACAAAAATTTTGGCCGGGCGTGGTGGCGCACGCCTTTAATCCCAGCACTCGGGAGGCAGAGGCAGGCGGATTTCTGAGTTCGAGGCCAGCCTGGTCTACAAAGTGAGTTCCAGGACAGCCAGGGCTAAAGAGAAACCCTGTCTCGAAAAACCAAAAAAAAAAAAAAAAAAAAAAAAAAAAAATTCTACTCCTCAGGGTGTCCCTCCCTGAACAGACCATACCTGGCTTACCATACAGCCAATTTTTTTCTTTGCAGTTCATCATAAGTTTTTCTTTTTTTTTCTCTCCCTGTCTCTTCTTTTCCCTCTCTCCATTTCCACCTCTCCCTACTTATTCCTTCCCTCTGTCCCTCTCTCTCCCCCTCCCTTGCTCCTTCCCTCCCTCCCCCCCCCCCCCCCCCCCCCCCCCCCCCCCCCCCCCCCCCCCCCCCCCACCTCTCTCCTTCTCTCTCTCTCTCCTGTCAATATACCCTGAGTAGATTGTGGGAGACGTGAGAGGAAGCTAGGCCCTGTACCTTCTAATCCCTGAGCATGAACCCGCACTAGCACACAGTTGCCCCCTCAGCAAGGGAGGCTGATTGGCTTCTTTGGCTGGCCTTGAGCAGCAACTCCAAGCTTTGAAAGATCTGTGTGTCATAACCTTGCAAGTCACAGCTTCCTGCCTAGTCATGGCCCTCAAAGGGTTCTGATTCAGCCCGTTGCAGCTGGTTTCCCTCCACCAAGACTTCCTTGAGGGGGAACTCCACCCATCCTCCACCCCCACCCCCCACCACCGCCCATCTCATGGACTCTAACATTTCCGTTTCTCTTAATGAAGGCCTTGTTTTTTTGTTTTTTGTTTTTTTCTTTAAGAAAAGGCATTGCAAACTGGGGTGTGGTGGCACACGCCTTTAATCCCAGCACTCGGGAGGCAGAGGCAGATGGATTTCTGAGTTCGAGGCCAGCCTGGTCTACAAAGTGAGTTCCGGGACAACCAGGGCTACACAGAGAAACCCTGTCTCGGGAAAAAAAACAAAAACAAAAACAAAAACAAAAGACATTGCAGGGCACTGGACCTATTTCCCAACGGGGACTTGCCTCTTGTGGAGTCAGCATCTCAGAGACCTTTGTCTGAAGGATACATCCATCCAGAGCAGACAAAATGCAAAGGTGAATCTGTGTGATGTATCACGCTTGTAATACCAGCATTGTGGACAAGAAAGCCGGAGGATCTGGAGGTTCAGGACATCCTCAACTGTATGACAAATTAGAGGGCAGCCTGGGATACCTGAAACCCTGTCTCAAAGCAAAAACAGGATCAAGAACCACAAACCCCAACCGTCCAGAAACAGAAGAGAAAGGTATAGAGCAGTGCAAAGACATCCCTTCCACAAGTAGGGGTTCAAATCCTCTCGGATGGATTTAAATGCAACCAAGTGAGCTAGAGAAAGCAGCTTGTATTTGAAAACAGATTTCACCAGGACCACAGGCATTTGAGACACAGTGCCAATGGGTCTGTTGGCAAAACAGTGGATTAATGGCAGTGCCTGTCTGTACCCAGGTTTGAGACTGGCCAGAACCTGAGGTCAAGGCCATGTTCTGAGCATAAAGGCTTACAGGCCCAAATCACCTGCAAGCACAGGGGCAAATGGTAAGTGCTCACAGCAGGAAGCAAACCAACATGAAACAAACAAAGCTAAACAAAACAACACACACACACACACACACAAAAGAGAAACAGTCACCCCTAAACAACAACAAAACCAAAAACCAAAACACCCCGAAAGGTTTGAAACTTTAAAGTATTTAAATATCCACACTCCCTGAAACCATACTTATTGGGAGAGATTTCTTCTCTTAAGAGCATAAGGCAGGTGCACACTCCCCGTGTAACACAGTTCGTGCTTTCGGCAGTTATGATGAAGCCACTGTTCTGGTAAATGCTGTCACCTGAATGACAGTAAGTACACAGAAGCAACAGTCGGCAGTAGCCCAGATTTTATTATTTTTAACAATGTCGGAAGACCCCCAGAGTGCTTTTGGCCAGAATGTAGCTTAGAGAAGACAGAAGGAAAGGGGAGGGTGCGGCTGCGGCGGTGGAGCGGGTTAAGGAGAAGAAAATAATGTTCAGAGGGAGTAGAGCGGAACCTGCTTTGCCTTTTAATAAAAGTCATTATGCTGTCAACAGAAGCCAGCCGCTGGAAGCCACTGGTTTTTTAATGTGGAAATAAATGGCCTGCAGGGAGAGGGATGGCTGCTCGTCAGAGTGCCGCCTCCTGAAGCTGGAGGTGAGTGCAAAAGCCACACTCAGAGGGGTCGGAGGGAGAAGGAAGAGGGCGGCGGGGGCGGGGCTAGGCTGCAGGAGAGAAGCAGCTTCACGTGGTGACTGAGTCTGCACTCTCCAGCTGCCATGTGGGATACAGGCACCTGGCTGAGAGTTTGGGCCTCAGGGGAGAAAGAAATACACTAACCAGCTTTTTTTTTTTTTTTTTTTTTTTTGAGGAACTGGATGAATCTTGATTCTAGGGCACCCCAACCCATGTACTTAGGAATCACCCTATTAGTTCATCAACTGGTTTTCAGATTGTCACTCTAGGCTAAAAAACCACCTGTATGCAGAAACACCTCAACTTCCTCGCTACACTTTTGTATGTAAAGAGAAACCGAGAAACAGTATATGTGGCTGGACATGATGACATACACCTGTAATCCTGGCACTCGGGAGGCAGAGGCAGGTTTGGAAGTTTGAGGTCAGCCTGGGAATAGTAAGGAGTATCTAGAGAGAACCTGCCTAAAGATACTGAGAGATGAGCCTGTGGATTAATGGTGGTTCACTTGCCTGTAATGAACAAAGTCTTGAGTTCAGATCCAGTCTCCCTCCTGCCTCTACTAAAGGAGTTGGGAAATTCCTCCATGACAGAAGAGAGGTCCAAAGATATCTAAAAATAAAAAAGAATTAAAAATAGGTAACTTGGGAAAACAAAGGATAATCAAAAATAATACACAACAGGGAGTGTTCTCAAGGCAGGCAGTTCTCTGTGAATTTGAGGCCAACCTGGTCTACACAGAGAGTGACAGGCCACCCAGGAATACATAGTGTGATGTTTCTCAAAACAGACAAACAACCCCAAATAATTCTATACTAGGCAAACTGCAAGTAAAGGGCAGGACTACTTTGCAGCCCCGCTGGGATGCTGCGAGGCTGTCAGTCTGCATCACCACTTCAGCAATGCTACTCTCAAAATGTGTTGCAGCCAAACAAAAGAGAGAACCAACAACAAGAAAGAGCCCAGACTCAGAAAACCCAGGAATCCACCCCCGCATCAGTACAGACAAAGCCAGCGCATCCTTATGCCAGTTAAGAACTTGATAAAGAAGTCTAGGGAAAGAAGATCTTTATTGAATAATGATATTATGGGTGAGAGGGAAATTGAGACACTGGTTATAAAAATAAAGCAGAATTATAACCTTCAGAAAAAATAAATAACTATGCATAAAAGGGTGAGTAGCTCCTGATTCGATTCTATTCTGCTTGGCTCTGCTATGAGCACTGGGAACATCATTTATTGCATTTGTCATTTAGTTCCTCTCTATAGAAAAGGAAAGACAATTTAATCTTTGTTGCAGAACAGAGGATGAGTTCTATTGTGATAAGAATGTAGAGGTAGGGACTGGGTAGATGGCTCAGTGGTTAAGAGCGTGTACTATGCCTCTAGAGAGCCACTTTGATTCCCAGCACCCATGCACAGTGGGTACCCTATACTCAGTAGGTCTGTAACTCCAGCTACAGGGGACCTGACCCCACCTTCTGGACTCTGCGGCACTTCACTGCACTCCCCAAAGCACAGAAAATTCCTCCCCTATTAAAAAAAAAAAAAGCAAGATTTATTTATTTAATGCAATGGAACAGGTATGGAGGCATATGCCTGTAATCTCAGCACTTGGGAACCTGAAGCAGGAGGATTGTCAAAGTTTAAGGCCAGCCTGGGATATAGGGTGAGACCCTGTCTCACAAGAGAACAAGATAAAAAACACAAAAGAAAATTTACAGCTGCCAGAAGTAGAACCAGAGGGGGAAGGAGAGAGGTTGATGGGAAGAAGGGACCACTGAGACTCAGAAGTGAGGGTCACTGGGCCTCAGAAGTGGGGGGGTCACTGAGCCTCAGAAGTGGGGGTCAATGAGCCTTGGAAGTGGGGGATCACTGAGCCCTGGATGTTGGGGCCACTAAGCCTCAGAAGTAGGGGTCACTGAGCCTCAGAAGTAGGGGTCACTGAGCCTTGGAAGTGGGGGCCACTAAGCCTCAGAAATGGGGGTCACTGAGCCTCAGAAGTGGGGGTTACTGAGCCTCTCCACTTCAAATGGGAAAAGTATCTGGCAGACATAGAAATACAGTACTAGTTTGTTGCTTGTAGTTATCTGAAGCTGGTAACCAAAAGTGGGGCTCCAGTTAGTACTCTAACTGTATTAACATTGTGTGTGTGGTGTGGGAGGGATCAGAGAGAAGGGAGCAAGTTTACAAGTGACAGTCTCTTACAACAGCAGAAAGTCAACCCTGGCACAAATTGATAAGTCAAGGAGTGGTGTCAGTAGCCTGACATTCTGTGATAGGTGACAGGTGACCTATTCACCGGAGTATGTGGAGGTGGGACCAGGGAAGACAGGAAACTACAGATTCTACTAGTGTGTAAGAAACAGTTTTCTGTGTCCCAGGCCACCAGTACACACACGATCCTATCTGCTTAGCTTATTCTTGTCTTGTATTTGTAGCACTGAGGTGGACTGGGGTGGGGGGGGTGGGAGGGTGGGGTGGGGGAGCAGTCAGAATCAGTTATGTTCTTTTCCAACCTACATATCAAACATTTGTGCCTCTTGGGATCATGGTATGCAAATGAGGACCCACTCTTTTTCAAATAACTCCTTTCTTTTCTATTGAATCCCATTTCTGTAGGAGGATTGACAAATGAATGTTCTCTATTATCAACCACAACTTAGTGCACTTTCAGGGGAGGGTGTTGGCAGAGTAGAATGGGGCAGAAGGCAATCTTCCCTCTTAAGAGAACCTTGAGGGTGGTCCTAACTCTCAAGAAGAGACTCTGGAGTGTCTTGTTAACTTACCTGCCACAGTGGCAAATGTTCTATAGGATCAGTTCAGATGCTAAAGGAAAAACATTTCATAGTATCAAACACGGGAAGCAGGAGCAGTGTTCGACCCAGGCTCTTGGTAATTGGAGGAGGACCAAGACAAAAGAAGGAAGCTGCAGAGAGGGCTTGAGCAGAGACCGGGGAGATGAACTTGATCTCAGCCTGGGGGTAGTGTACATTTGTAATCAGATGAACTTGATCCTGGGGGTACTGTACATTTGTAATCTCAGCACTGGAGAGGCAGAGACAGGGGGCTTTCTGGAGGACACTGGCCAGTCAGTTTAGTTGACAACTCCCAGTCTAAGTGACAGTGTCTAAAGAAACAAGATGAATGACACCTGAAGATAATCTTCAAGTTTGGTGTCTGGCCTCCACATACAGCTGTATACTGGTATACATGCACATCTGTTAACACTACACACACACACACACACACACACACACACACACACACACACTGAGACTTCATTTAATCAGAAGGGGCAGATCCTAAATCCAATAACAGGAAACATTGAAAATAAGTAACCAGGTATACCAGATAGCCAGAGGAGACCCTGTAGTGTGAGACATGCCAGCAAAGTTCTCAGAAGCCTATAACTGGAAAAGATGTATCCTATTATATTTCAGAGAACATAGAACCCATTTATACCAGATTTGCTCACCATGGACTTCACACAACAATGGCATCTTCAGAATCAACTGAAGAATCCAGAGAAGATGGAGAGAATTTCTTCATCCCAATTGTATTTTCCATGTTATAGACTGTGGGATTCTGGGAATTGGTATTTACAACTGGTAAATAAATGGAATTTTGAAAGTTATCCATTCAAATACCTAAATGAGAATTTCATAGCTGGAAAATTGAGATGGAGATACAAAATGAATATAGCCAGGCTTTCTGGGGGTTTAAAGAGTCTTTTTGAGTCATTGCTGTATTTGGAGAATACTCAATCCCATAGGTTCTTGAGAAAGAAAACTTTGAAACGGCATCTCTCAGCTTTCTTGGTATCTAGGATGAAGGAAAAGGTCCTCTCTGTTCCAGTTGCTCACTTGGGATTTGTCTAGAAGTGGGTGATTGGAAGAGGAGTCTGTGAGTAGAATTTCTGTTGCTGATTGATGTGGGTGCTTCTGAGGCTGCCAGGGACAGGGCAGAACCAAAAGGTTGGCATCATCCATGAGCAGGAGAGTCCTACGGCGGGGCTTTGGATTTGATCATCTCGGACTCTTAGACTAAAGCCCCCACCTCTCCCAATAGTTCAGAGAGCAATGCACTATGAGTTTCTTTAGTGAATTCTCTTCCTGCTTAATCAGACTCAGCCTCCATGGCTTGCGACTAGGAATCCTGACATTACCATGGTGTGATGAGCAAAGAAATTGCTCAACTACACTTCCCTTTAAGGACATATCCACTCAACAGAGAGACCTCCACCCCAAAGTTGAATTTATTGACATTTTATTTAGTTTCCAAGGAACTAGCTAGCTTTGACTCTGACTTGAAATGTCAGAAACATCTGACAGTGTAATGATGATTGTGTACCAGTTATCTCGTAGAGTGCAAAATGTAGATTTTTTTCTTCCGTTCTTTTCTATTGAACTTCTTGTGAGTGGGTGGGCTTTTGTGCCTGCATGAGATCATGGAAGAGCTAAGGCCTGAGTACCTGAGGGGGAAAAAAAACACATTTCCATTGTGTGATTTTCAAATGTTCTTAAATCAAGTTGTTCTTTAAAAATGTTAGGAGAAATTCAGATTCAGTCTGAAAGTGCTTGTCTACGAAAATGCACCCAGTTCAATATTTCTTGAAGGATCATTTTGGAAGGAACAGATATGACAGTAGAGAGGTTCAAATTCAAAGATGTAATTTGGCAGAAATTATATTTTGGGAAGTCCAACTGGGAGGAAACACCCAAAAACAGATTTTTCTAAATCTAAGACCAGAATTTTAAAGCTCTCTACAAAACCAGAAAACTCAGGCCCAAAGCATCTCACCTCCCTTAGTCACATCACTAGTAGACAGGCTCTTAGTTGTGATGCGCCCTAGAGTTGTCAACAGTAGTGTTCACTGTGGTGGTGAGTCTTAGTCAGTCACTGTGGAAGTCAGCTGTAGTGCCCGCTTGGATAGTCAGCCATAGCGGTCACTCTGGTAGTCATTGAGGCGGTCACACATAGTGGTCATAATGGTCACTGTAGCGGTCAGTTGTAGAGTCCAGTGTGATGGTTAATCAGAGTGGTTACTGTGATGGCCAGTGGAAGTAGCCACTGGGTTGGTCAAAGGGCAGTGACTCCTCTAGGTAGAGAATTCCTCTCCAACCTTTTGTAATGTATGACCATGGAGAGACCAGGCAGATTTTCTCAGAGTACAAACATAGGGTTATCCATAGTTACCAAGAAATTCATGCTAGGGACAAAAAAACAGAATCTTTATTACTTCAGTGTGGCAAGATGTGGTTTACAGTACCAACCATGTTTGCTTTTTGTTCCCATTTTCTCAACAGAGACACATGTGCCTGTGTGTGTTTCTCTCTCTCTCTCTCTCTCTCTCTCTCTCTCTCTCTCTCTCTCTCTCTCTGTATTCATATCCCTCTACCACTGTATATTATGTATTTAGAAGTGGTTACACTATCACTTATGACCACTAGGAGCCACATCAGATGTGATAACCACAAAAATATAGTACTTGGGGATCCTGGGCTTAGAGCTAGAAACAGTAATTAGCTATTGCTTTGGGATTGTCTTCTGTTATGGATGTTAAATTTTTTATACTTATATTATGGTGAAAAAGTTGAATCCTGGGTTCAAGAAAACCCATTTTACTATTTTGATCATGGAATAAGCAAAAAGGAAAACAAAGAGCCTTTTTTACTTTTTAGTCTAGATAATTTAAACAGATTTATAGAATTATATTACAACTATTATTACTTTAAAATTTTTTTTATGTATTGCTTTTTAATGTATGCGTGTGGTTTGTGTGTCTGAGTTTTGGCTGACGGGAGGTCAGAGAACAGCCTCTCCTTCTATTGTGGGGTCTAGGTATCAAACCAAGGTTGTCAAGTGTGTGCAGCCAAAACTCTTACCTCCTAAGCTATCTTGCTGGCCCCATTTTCAGGTATATTTAATTATTTTTGCCACTGATGGATCGTATAAGTCATTTAAAATTCTTTATACACAAATTGAACACTATCAATTTGAAAAAAAGAGAGAGATAATTGTACAGGTCCATAAATTGTTGTAGGAAACTCTAAAGAAACATCGCTCATTTTACTGTGAGCCAGCATTGATATAGATCTCAAACCCAGCCTTACATATGAGAGCGTCACAGAGACGAGCCACAATCCTGGGAATAAAAACGACATGGAATCCTAACAGAAAAATGGCAAAGGGAAGAGCGGTAATGCATTGAAGGAGGACATAGGACCATGCTGCGTAGGTCTCATCCTAGGAGTTAAAGAGATTTCAATATTAGCAAATGGTTTCCTTATATTCCAGTCATTGTCACTTCTAATTTTCAGATGTTTGATCAAATTAGGCTTGAGGAAAATCTTAATAAAACATTTCCATCAATGAAACAAAACCCCATCTGAAACAGAAGGCCTGCACTATTCTTTATGATTAAAAACTTCTTAACATCATTTATATAAGAAAGAAGATAAGGGCATACAGGTTCATCATTATCATTAAACCTGAGTTTTTCTAGAGTATTAAAATGGAGGTATACGAATTGTCAGCCAAGACGTGGAAATATTCTGAATGTCCATAGACTGAGGGATGGCTAAAGCTAGGGGGCACATAACACAAATGGAATACCAGTCAGCCTGGAAAAGGAAGAAAATCCTGCAATAGTTGACAAGATGTGTGAACCCAGAGAGTGTCATGCCAAGGGACACAAGCCAGTCAGAGAAACAAATACTGCACGCTTCCACTCGGATCAGGCACGTAAAGTGGTCGGTCAAGCAGTTAGGGAAGCGTAGAATGGCTGGCCAATGGCTGGAGGGAAGGGCTGATGAGGGGTTGATGTTCAATAGGCACAACATGTCAGTCATTCAAGGATATATTAAAAGATCCACTGTACACAAGCATCCACTGTCACACTTCTGAGAACTTACCAACAAACAAGTAATATTCAGCCTGAAGGTAACCATGAAAAATAGCGCCTCCAAAATTAAGAGAAATCTGCTTCTGTTTTCTTTTTTTTCTTTCTGTTTTTCATACATTCACAAAAGAGAATGAAAATAGTAAAGCTGTTAGGTTTTTTGTTTTTTTCTCTCTCTTGTGATAAACTTCCATGGCCAAAGGCAACCTGGAGAGGAAAGGGTTTATTTGAGCTGTCCATCATGGAGGGAGATTAAAGCAGGGACTTGAAGGCAGGAACTGAGACAGAGACATGGAGGGTACTATTACTGGCTTTCTCAGCCTCCTTTCTCATACAACCCTGCAATGTGAGGCACTACCTACAGTGGGCTGGACCCTTGCGTATCCACCATTAATCAAGAAAACACTCCTTAGATGTGCCTACCGGCCAGTCTCAACTGAGGTTACCTTTTCTCCAGAAACCCTAGCTTGGGTTAAGTTGACGAAACACTAACCAACAATACAGGCAAAAGTATCATCTCAAGCCTGTGCCTTGTAACTGCGAGGCTCAAGGAATTAATTGAAAAGCTGTTAACAATAGGCAGAGCACTCACGGAAGCTGCTGGCTCTCAAATCAATACGTGAAAATCAATAACTTCCTGAGTGGAAGAACACTTGGCTAGTTCATGCGACGGTACTGGAATGTGAAAGAAAAAAAAAAAGCTCAGTCTCATTTACAGCTAATGAAATCAAAGTAAACAAGAGTTTGCTCTCACTTATTAGATTGGTAAGGCTAAGGATGGACAACAACTACAGTTAAAGTGCTAGAAAATGGATGTTCTCATAAAGTGTTGGTGAGTGAGGCTGCAGAATTGGTGCAGCTTGTTTGATAACCAATTAAATATTATTTAGCCAGATAAAAACACATGTCCTTTCCTGTGGGCTTTTGCACGTCTCAGAACTTATTCAACAGGTAATTTACATACGCACAAAGACAAGCCTAAAAAGGGTGTTTACGGTGGCATGATTTGAAACGGTAATTGACTTGTAGTCAGATGTGTCCTCGACAAGCTGAAAACACAGCCATTGAGTGACGCAGTTCTGCCTCTGCAAACCTAAAGGAAGAGCATTCAGCATGCAGCAGAGAGAGCTGCACCCCGTGCTCAGAGTATCAATCAGCCCTTACGAATAAAATCGTGCCATTTGCAGGAAAATAGATGGAACCAGAGATCACCATGTTGGGCAAAATAAACCAGACCTGGGAAGACAAATATTACCTGTTTCTCTCATATACAGCACCTAGACTTAAGACAAAGCAGGTGCAAACAAAAGGAAAGAACTGGAATTTTTAGAGGAGGAAGAGGACCAATGGGAGGGTCTAGAGGGCCGGAGAGGGTGATGTGCAGTAGATAAGTAGACAGTGCCTATGTATGAGAATATCATCTTGCAATCCATTGTTTTGTTCAATGAATCGACACTTAATAAAAAAAGAACTGGAGAATGATTACAGATACTTAGAGTAGAGTATCGCTTGGCTGACTAAACAGATTGCAGAAACCATTTGCACAGATAGAGAAAAAAACATCTTAGTCAAATCCTACTTGCTATATAGCATCATGCTTGAGGATGGGTCATTTATTATTTTTTTATTTTTATTTTACTGTGAAATTTTTATTTTTATCTCTCGTTTTTTCAGTTGGCACACAAAATAGTGGGTTTCACCACCACATTTTCACATAGATGTCATTGTATTTGCTCATATTCATCCCTCTCGCTCTCATTGGCATCCTTTGGCATCCCTTCAAATAGTCTTCTGTATGCTTTTATGTCATATATACAACTATCACGTATGCAGGTCCACATGGGAGGGAAAACGTATCTGTATCCCTCCTCCACCTTTCTTCTAAACAGCTTCTCACTACCCAATTCTTTTACCTTCATGAAACTTGGTCATTTAGAAAATTACAGAAACTTTTTGCTCACAGTTCTGGAGCCTGAGAAGTTCAAGGTCAAGGGGATCAGAAGATCCCATATTTAGTGAGGAATCGGTCCATTTTTCAGAGAGAGCTCCTTTTGTTTATCTTCTTCATTTGGTCATTCTCCCAGATCTCCCATTCCAAACATGTGGCCAGAACCCTCAAGATAGGATTGTCTCCCACTGGCCTCCCTTGTTTTAAGAACTAGGGTTCTACATACATAGGATTCTGAGGCTCACAAATATTCAGACCATATAAACTTCCAACATAAATATCAGGAGAAACAAAACCAGAGGGATGGGTGTACTTCCATTTCTCCATTTCTGGAAACATAAAAACCTGCTTCTGTGACCAGAAGACCAGGGAGAAAGGAAGCATTTCTCTCTGTGTTACACCAGGCACCAGTTCCTTCTTAATGAACATGACCAGGGTAGTCATCTGAATGGCTCTAGCACTCATTTATTCCCGTCATATATATATATATATATATATATATATATATATATATATATATATATATATATATATATTGCTTGTGGATATCCTTCTTCCTCCCACAGCTCCACATCAGACACTGTTCAGCTCCACAGGATACAGCAGGGAGCAAGACATGGCCATCCAGTCTTTCCATGATGATGCTCTGAGATGCCCTTGGTTGTTAGTACCATGCTATTTCCTTAAGTGTAGTTTATGGACCATCAGCTTCAGGATGGTCCAGAGCATCATTGCAGATTCCACTCAGACAAGCTGAAGTCCCGAAAAAAATCCCCAGGAGATTTCTGCTCACTGTGGCTTGAAATCTTGGTTCTAGGGCATCATCCCTGCATCACCTCACTCTCCCACACTCAGGTACAGTTCCTGGCCTAGAAGAGATGACACAGTCACAGATGCAGTACTGAGTACATACAGTGGAGTACTGGGGAGACAGAGGTTAAATCCACAGCCCAAATTGTACTATAACTTTGCACTAATTTTTGTCCTGCCTTTTCTCCCAGGAGTTAACAACTAAATAGCTTTGCTGTGTTGTTGCTATAGCAACAGAGTCCAGGAGAGCTTTTACCATTTCCCATTGCAATAGCCTCCTGACTATCTCCCCACCTCCAACCAAGCCTGCTTTTGGTTAATCAAAGCTGAAATCAGACACATGGCAGTTGGGGCAATCACAGTCCCTGGATGATACAGCAGGTGCAGCAACTGTCTAACTTTGCATTACTGTAGAACTATATAGAATTATGCTCAATTGACTCCCAAATTCGGCACAGTCCTCCCTTCCCACAGGGAGAAAAATAGCTTCTTTGACAATTTTGTGTTTTCAATTTTTAATTTCTGGAGTTTATTTTTCTGTAGAAATACAGTAAAAACAAATGTTAAAAATGAAAATGAGTAAAAATTCCCCATCTGAAACACAGGCCCAAGTACCCCTGGTAAGTAACTGCCCAATTCACTATTTTCTACTAAAGGGATACACAATTCTATTTTCTACTAAAGGGAAATGAGATGACGTAGTAAAGTACCTGGCTTAGAGCCCAGCACATAGTGGGTCTACTATCATTGAGGAACCTAGGGCCAACATCATCATTTAGTGAGTCTATTGTCAGTGAAGCACATAGCACCAGCTCCAGCACATGGGTCTATCATCTACAAGGCACGGAGAAAACATTTAGTGGGTCTATCATTGTGGGAGTTTGCCACTGGCCTTCTCCCTGGGGGAGGTTTTGAGTGTTGCTTCTCTGTGAAACCATGGGGACAAGGGGATCACGTGGGTTACTCTCCTGATTTCCAACAAGGCCTAGTCTTTTAGATTTTATGGATGTGACATTATGGTCTAAAGAAGTGATAGAGGGTCCTATGGCACATAACTTGCAGAGAAGAATTACATACTTCTAGATATGAGGTTCTTCTCTCTGAAGTTTCTACTATAATATCCTTTGACATGTCACATCCTGTTGAACTGTGCTGCAGTAAAGTGTACTTCCATGTACAGGTCAATGGAGTGCCCACATATGTGTAACCCATGTAGCCAGAACCTACAAGGCACAAATGTGACAAGCACCTCAGCAGGCTACCTCCCTAAAAACACCCTTCCAAAGGTATTGCTGTCACCAGTAGGCAGATTAAAAGCATATAACACATGGCTCTGAGGCTCAGGGAGCAGCTGTCAACACCACTTTCTTACACACATGAAGTCTGGAACTTTTGTAGTAATAGCAGGAACATATAATAATATGTACTGGTTATTTCCTCTGTGCCAGGCACTGTGCTCAAAGCATCTACCCATCTATCCAGTTATCCATCCATCCATCCATCCATCCATCCATCCATCCATCCATCCATCCATCCATCATTTCCATCTATCTATCTATCTATCTATCTATCTATCTATCTATCTATCTATCTATCATTTATATATCAATGTATTTATCATTTATGTATCTATGTATCTATTTATGTATATTTATATATGTATTATCTATGTATCTATACATTTATCATCTCTATATCTATGTGTGTCTCATCTATGTATCTATGTAACTATCCATGTGTCTGACATCTATCTATGTGTCTGTTATCTATGTATCTATGTATCAATCTATCTATGTATCAATCTATGTATCTATGTATCAATCTATGTATGTATCAATCTATGTATGTATGTATGTATGTATGTATGTATGTATCTATCTATCTATCTATCTATCTATCTATCTATCTATCTATCTATCTATCTCTGTATCTATCTGTGTATTTATGTATCTGTCTATATATCTATTTATCTATCATTAATTCATATATCTCTCTAGCATTTATGTTTCTACTTACCTACCTGACATTCCCTGCAGATAGTTGACTTCTCAATGTGGGGCTGGCTTCATGGTCCCTGCTACTTCTTTGCATCTGATGCTGGGTCTTGAATTCCACTCAGTATGAAGCTGAGAAGGGGGTAACATGAAAAGTGGAGAGGAGGAATCACCCCGAGTCAGTAAACATAAACTTAACAGGGTCATCAGCAAACCCCATATGCCTGTTTGCTCGGAGCTGAGAGAGTAGCTGAGATTCAAGTCTTATGGTTTTAAAATTGGGGAAATTCCAGGTAAAGCTGGGGAAATTCCAGGATGTGATGGTTACTCTAGTTGGAAGTCAGAGAGATGGCTGAAAACTGTTTGCTCTTGACAACCTTGACAATATGGTGTCTTACAGAAGAAGCCGATGCCCAGTGGTGGTGCTAAATAATAGATAGGACTCAGAAGAGGAGCTGAATAATACACATGGCCCAGAAAATGAGGAAGCTAAAGAGGGACTTAGGGGGAGGAATCACTCTGGGCTTTACCCCAAGGAGTTAAATGACAATTAGTATCAGCCACAAAATGGCTGCCAGTGTCACTTTCCTGTCCAGGAAAGGCATAGGATTGGGGGTTGGGGGAGGTGGTTTGAAAGTGACAGCCGCTTGGCCAAGTTTGTAAAACCCTTCCCCTTTCTTTCTGCGGGAAACTGAGCCTCAGAGGGACAAAATCACCTACCCAGGTCCACAGAGCTAGCAGAAATCTTGGATCTGGAGCTCTGTCCCAACCAGGCTGTGTCTCACAGACTGTGGGAAACTTATGCTGTTAACAGATGGGGTAGGGGTGGGGCTTCCAAATTCCATGTATAGTAGCCAGGGCTCAGGTGAGAGTCCCTGGACACATACAGAGATATGTGGTGTGGGCTGGTATTGTACCCACCCCAGCAAATCACTCTGTTGCAAGGTTAAGTGGGCTCACTATAGGGCCCATTTCACAGGACATCTGTGTGGGTTAAGAAAGTTGATTCAAGGACTCCAGAATCCAGTGAGTTACTCAAGAGTTCAGGATTCTCTCATTCAAGAAATGCTTTCCTGGGTGATTTTTATCCCAACCCTGGGAGTAGCCCCTCAGGCCGGGAGGATCAGATGACGTGGGGGTGGGAGCCACCTCTGCAGAGCCACATGTGGTTATAGAGCTGAGTTGGGGGTACTATCAGACCATGTGGAGTGAGCTCCCCAAGAAGTGTTTCCTCCCCCTTTCCCAGCAGCACAGCAGAGGCGGGTTGCTGTTGCACCTCCCTGCCAGCCTGCAGCACTGGGCAAGTCAGCAGGACTCCTGTACATCAGGATAGACCATAGACGGAAGTGGAGCAAGCGCCTCACAGTCAGCCTTGCCGCAGGCGCTGGGGGCAAATGCACCAGTTTCTCAGGGTTTGCTGCTAAATTTAGAATCTAGCTTCTTAGTGAGCTCAGCCTGTGTTTAGTCAAAGGTAAAATCCAGGGCTGATGAAATATACCTACCTATTGCTGTCCTACAGCTCCTGGGGTTTAGAGGGAGGCACATGCAAGCTAGGAGGTTGACAGTCACACCCTGTGCCTAGGTTTGGGCTGCACGGTGATGACCGGTGACCGTGGCAACAGCTGCCTCAGACCTACTGACCAACAGCACTCTCAAAGCAGAATCGGTTCAGAGCACATCACCTGGAGGCTTCTGTTGCCTTTTGAATTTAGCACGAGAAGGAATGGATTGACCGTGGGGTCTTCTGAGCCCTAGAGGTCTTATCTGCTGGTTCCAGGGTATCTGTTATTTCTCAAGGCCAGGGCAGATCGTTGGCTTAGTGGAAGTCAGGAGTGGGGACCCATTGGGTATGTTTGTGTGTCAGTGTAGGAGCTGCCAAAGCAAGCAACTGGAACTTTCTATCCATCAGGTCAGGAAATCAATTTAGTGGTTCACAACCAGCGTTTAAAGGAGTGAAATAAAAAAAAAATCAAAGAGTGCTAGGAAAAGAAAGACTGGCTGGGGTTTTGAAAACTGTTGTTTGTGAAGGTGAACCCTCGATGGTAATATGAAATAAGGCCAAAGTCTGGCCTAGAGAGGCTCTGACACAACAGAATCCCTCGAACTGTGTGCTTCCCATGCAAGTCTGAGGAATCCAGTTTAGAGCCTCAAGACCAGTATAAAAAGCTGGGCGTGGTGGTTTCCAGTAGTAATTAGGATTACATACTTGTCATCCTAACGTTGAGGGGGTGGAGATAGGAGGATCACTTACTGTAGTTTTCAGGTGGTTTTGAATTCGTAAGCTCCAGGTTCTGTGAGAGACCCCATGTCAAATTTAAGGTGGGGAGTCCTAGAGGAAGACACTTGTCACTGGGTTCTGGTCTCCACACGCATGTATACACACATGAGAGCCCACATATACACGCACACCCTCCACCTCTATCACACAAAGAAGGGCCTGGATTTGAGCCCTCGATCCCTCAGCTTCCCTGTGGTCCTGGCCCATGTGGCAGCTCCAAGTCTCCACCTCTCTCCTACTCTCCTTTAAAATGGACAACATTTTTCTCTAAGGGCTATTAATAAAAGCTAGAGCTGATATTTGCCCAGGGTGGAGAATGAGTAGTACGTGCTTGGAACCTGGAAGCTACCTAACCAAGAGCACCAGGAGAGCTGGGTGGAGATGACAGGGGCAGGGGGATGAAGCTTGCTTGGAACCCAGAAGAAAATGTTCAGCGGAGTTGACAGCTAAACAGACCCACCATATGTAAAGAGGCACATGAAGGAAAGATGAGGAGTACAAAGGGGCTCTTAGAAGAGCAGCTATGGCATTGGGCTGGTACTCACAGGAGTGAGTAGCAGGTGGGATGTGATAGGAGATGGGTGTGGCTTCAGATATTGGCGCCTTTTGATGGTGAAAGTTGAAAGATGATGCTTTGGGGACTGAGCATCATGGGGGGCACACAAGGATATCTGTGATTGAATATGTCTGTTGCTTTTTTTTGCCTGGGGAGACACACAGAAAGTCCATTGACTCCAGGCAAGACACCAACTAAAGAAATGATTCCATATAAGTCTAGTTTGGTGAGGCAATGAGTTTGTTGAGATTACATACAGGAACATGAGTGGCTCTCAGGTATCTGCATTCCTGAAATGCAGTCCCATGCCTGTATGGATGAAAACTCACAAATGCGCTGTCTCTAGAATCTGCTATGTAACCCGTGGGCAGTTGCATCACCGAAGAACCTCTGGTACCTCAACAATACTTCTGTCACATCTTGGGTGGAAAGAGGTGCCTTGTGAACATCTGCCTCCTTCCACGGGGAGGAGGAGTACCAATTGTCCCAACTGGCAAGTGAGCAAATGGGGGTTTCATTTGTGAGCGTTTCAAGTTAACGATCCAATTCAAGATGGCACTGGCCTGGCCAGGGTGAATTACCTACTTTTTTCTGCGGCTGTGATAAAATGTCGTGACAAAAAGGAGCTTACCGAAACAAGAGTTTATTTTAGTTTACAGTTCCAGAGAGATAAGATTCATGGCGCTAAGTGGGAGAGATGGAGGCAGGCTTGGGAATCTGAGAGATCACATCTCCATCCGGACGTAGAGATCCGAGGTAGAGAACTGGAAGTGGGGTGAAGCTATGAGCTCTCAAAGCCTGTCTGCAATAACTCTCCTCCTCCAGCAAAGCTGTATATATCCCCACACACAGCACCACTAACTGGGGACTAAGTGTTCAAACATCTGAGACTGTGGAGGACATCTCTCATTCAAACCACCTCACTAGAGGAAATAGCCACCCACCAATGAGCCTTCCGAAATTGAAGAATTGGACTTACTGGTCAATAGGATTGTATTGAGAGGTAGGGCCTTTAAGAAGTGATTACATCATGAGAGCTCTGCCCTCATGAATGGGGCTGAGGCTCTTACGAAGAGGCTCCCTTGCAACATTTCCTCACTTGCCATTCTGTCTTCTCTCATGTGAACATGGAGCAAGAGGACCCTCATCAGACACCAGGCCAATATCTTGACTTCTGACTTTTCGGCTTTTAGAACTAGGCACAGTATATTTCTGTTGTTTATAAACATGCACCCTTAGGTATTGTGCTATATATCAGGACAAATTAATTTAATAAGGGGCCCAGTGGGGAGCTATGATCAGATTTTCCTTGGGCTTAGCTTCTGTGATGCTTTTTCTCCAAGGCTAATTTATAAAACTATTTGGAGGTTTATCTCACTATGTTGACCTAATGAGAAGTCCTCTATTGGCTGGGTTATTAAATTTAGCCTAATAAGAGAGGGCACAGGCTTGACTGTCTAGGCTGCCCGCGTCCAGTAGTGAGCTCAACATTCCTGGAAGTAAGCAAGTAGAAGTGAATATAGCTCTGGAGAACAACAGTATGGAGAGGGAAGTTTTAAGCTCTGAAGGATACGGTTGGATCAAATGCCTTTGGAGGGCTCACTTGTTACAGATACAGGATGAAAAAGGCGCCCAGAGAGTTGCCCTAGAAATCTCTCTTTTCTTTCCACATTGAAGTTTGACTAGAGGGTCTGGGTCAGAGAGATATGCATGGTTTGAACCTCTCCTTCCAGAGTGCCAGAAGGAGAATATAATGTTGTGTTTCTGTAGATGCAAGCTGTCCTATGTGAGGAGGCAGAGACCCCTTGCATCTCTGTCAAGCTGACACATGACCTGGCATTCCTGAGCAAAGGGGTAGACACATGGAGGAAAGACAGGGTTTCTAATCCTCATGCATGGGCTTGAAAACTGCATCTCCCTACCTGGGCTGGGTCGTTTTAGACAGCTGTTAAACTTGTAGGTCTGAGATACATAAGTTCCAAATGGAGGGTAGTCCAATAGTATTTCTGTGGGGTGTAGAATAGGCAGGTATGTGAAGAAATCAATAGCTAGTAGTTGTGGTGGTAGTGATGATGATGATGGTGGTGGTGGTGGAGGCACTTGAACATACACACTATTTTTATTAATTATCACAAAATGCATGACCCTTGACCCACTCAAAAAACTTCCATCAGGGGGTTTGAATTGCAAAAGACTCTAGAAGCTCCATGGTGAGCTTCCAAGTAAGGGATGTAACCCTCTGGCTGCATCCAATTATGGCCAGTAAGGCATACAGGGACATAGTTAACCATGTTGGCCAGGCCTGGAGGATCTTAGGACATCTGGTGAAGAGGTTCAGATCTGCCAGGGGCAGTGGATAGTTTCATAAGTGAAAGAGTGCTGAGGACAAAGAGGAATGTTTTTGAGGGGGGGTTGGACAAAAAGGCCCTGCTAGGAGGATGGTGAGGTAGCTCAGTGAATAGCAGTACTTACCACCAAGCATGACAGCCTGAGTTCAGTCCTTGAGATCCATATGGCGGGAAGGGAGAACTAATTCCTGCAAGTTGTCCTGTCCTCCCCCACATGTAAATAAATGTACACTTACTGTGGATTGCATCCCTCCCCATTCCTAGTAGGTTCTGGATGCTTGCCACCTCTATTGTGTGCAGCTCCCACTCACAAAATCAACTCAGGGCTGGAAGGGAGACCACAGAGATCCAGCGTGGTCCCTACCTCATGATGTTCATGGCTTTGCCATTCTTGGTCTTTGAGGGAGAAGCCTGGGTTCTGCTTCTCACCCTAAGGTGTGGCAAAGGTGGCCGGCTGGCACTCTGTTGAGTGAGTGTTACATAAGACAGCATCTTAGCAGACCGAAGCCGGCTCTCTCCTTTGGGCTTTCTGAAGGTACCAGATTGTTGGAGACTCCCACATGGCAGGGAAGCACAGAAAGCTTCCAGAATTCAAGTGGCCTCCAGCCAATACCCGGCAAGAAACTAGGGTCCTCTGCCATATAGCCACATGGAAATGAATTGTGCTAATAACCCAAGTGAACTTAGAGTTGGACTCCTCCCCAGTCAAGCTCCATATAAGAATGCAGTCCTGCCGGCACCTCCATTACATCCTGGCAAGACCCGGAACACAGAACCCAGCTCAGCTGTGCCTGGACTCTTGCCCCACAGAAAGGGCAAGCTGGTAAATGTTTGCTTTTCAAACTGCTAAATTGCGATAATTTACTATGTAGCATAGAAAACTAATAATATCCGTTTCCAACATTAAGTATAGCTTTTATCCATTCAGTCTACTGTTCAATTTCCATTTTGTATTCTAACTAATATATTAACATATAATAAACGTATCCAGTGCCAACATTTTAGAATTTGCGAAGGATTCATATGAAAGCATCTTCCCTTGTGCCCTGTTCTCAGTTACTCAGTTTCTCTCCCCGGGGCAACCAGTTTCTTATTTATCTTTCCAGAAAATTCTCCCATCTGTGTGCAAATTCCACTCCATATGTAGCTCTCTCTGGCACTGACTGCACCTTCCTCCAAAGACTTCTCTGCTTTTGGTATTCAGGCTTGGAAATCAGTCTTTATCTTTCCTGTCTTGTCTTCTGAAAAGATGGATGGTTAGTAATTTAGTGGCCAGTCTCCAGGTGATGGATTTTTCAAGTGGTGTCTAATTTTTTTTTTAATAAACAATATTGGAACATGAGTTGGTGCCTTTGTGATAAGATGCAAGTCTGTTCTGCAGGCAAGATGGAATTTGGGAGTGCTAAAGCAGATACCTTTTAAAAAAATATTGTTTTTGCTTTTCTTCCATAAATTTGTAATAACATTCCCCTATAGCAGCGAAATAAGAGTCTGTTTCTTTTTCTCTCATCAAGCAATAGCCATATTTTTGCCCCTTGACACACTATCAGGTAGAAAATATTTTGTTGGTGCCTTTAATTGGACACTGAGAACTTCCATGGATTACGAAACTGTATATTTTCTTCCACTAAGCTTGGTTCATATTCTTTTACCATTTTCTTAACTGCTTGTGGGTCTTTTATTTCATTTTGCCAGATTGATGTGTGGAGTGCTGTATCTATTAGAATAATTAGCTTTTTGTTTGGCATTTGAATTGCAAATTCTGTATTTTCCTCCGCTGCATTTTGATTTTGTTTATGAGTCTTTGCAATGTTTATTCCTTCAAAGTCAAATTCGCCACTTTTCTCTCCTCTTTTTCCTTCTCTTCTTCCCCCTCTCCCTTCTTTTCTCTCTCTTAGCTGCTGTTTTTTTTTTTTTTTATTTTTTTTTTTTGCTGGACTTGAGTCATACATAAAGTCCTTCCCTACTCTGAGAAAAATAATAAAAATGTCCAATTATTACACTTCAAAAATGTCAGTTAAATATAGTGCAAGAAAATTGGTCCCTTTGAGACCGACCAACAAAAGAGCCTTTGCTGTGAGCCACGGAGAAGGAGAAATCTCAACTTTGAAGTCAGAACATGAAGCTGCCTCTCTTCTGGGCAAAGACTAACAAAAGGTCAAAGAGATTCTCAGCTCCGGTCAGCCTGACCTAAGCCCTGCTGCCCATATTATGTTCCAGTTCCTGGTCCTGACACCCAGAGGGTACAAAGCCCATGGTACCAGTGACAGTGTCCTCACCTGTAAAATGGGAGTGTCACTATACACGTCACCTTGTCAGCCTTGCAGAGTTGCTCTGAGGATCAAATGATACCAACAGACATGGATAGGCCTGGACACCTCAACCCCTGGCACCCGTCCTGCATGACTGTCTATGGCCCCTCTGGGTTTCCCAGCATACACATGCCTCACTCAGTTAACACCAATGAAACCACCCCAGCTGGAAAGCCTCAAGCCATACCTCACATCTGTCCTCCACATCCTCCACAGCCAAGCAGCTCCAAGCGCCCTCTGCCAGCATGCTCAGATGCCTCTTGTATCTGTTTTCCTCATTCTCTTCTGACCATCCTGCCTTTGCTCTCTTTCTCTTCAGTCATGTCCCCAGGGACTAGCTGCTACTGGTCCTTTTTCTCCTTCACTCTGCTGTTCCATGCCTGGCCTTGGAGAGGTTCTGGCTATACCTGGTTGGAACTAACTGACTTTTCTTTCCACCCATGGCTATCATCTGTCCTGGGGTACAGAACATTAGTTTATTTGGTGTAATAGGTTCTAGGTCAAGCAGGTGTGATTCTTGATGGCTCAAGCCAATCTTGGAACTTGATGTTTCTTGCCAATGACTGGTTTAAAGGTGGGCATGGGAAGCAATTTTAGCCAATCAGATTCAAGAAGAAGTCAATCAAATTCTGGAGAAGAGTTTCTTGCTCTGAAAGAGCTGCATGTTCACTGGTCTGTATGTGACATTGGGGACTGTGTGGGTTACTTGGGCATCTTCAGCTGATAAGGGTAGGAAGGAAATAGGGCGAGTGTGGTCTAATATTCAACAACTGCCTATTGAATAGTAAGCCCACCTCCAAGCTTATGTGAGATAAATAAGTACATTGGGTTTTTGTTATATGGAGATATGAGCAATGTCACTGTTAACAAACAGGACATCTTTGGACATAATGGGGGTGTTGTGTGCTCTTTCCTGGGAAGACATGAACAAATATCTCTTCTCTCTGGATAGAGCAGTGGTTATAAAACAGAGATTCTACCCAAGTCTAGCTTGGTGAACCAATGAGTTTAATGGAGTTACTTATAGGAGCTATTCAAAGAGAGCTACACTGTGAAGAAGCCCACTACAGTGTGTGGGTGATGCCTCAAGACAGCTACACGGTTGGAACTTGAGCCTCTTCTTCTCAGAAAGTATTTACTTTTTCTTTTTTTTTAATCAGCCCTGGAGGAGCTAGTAGAACTTGTAGCCTCCGTGAGTATCCAGCGTCCCGGCCTTCCCTCCAGTGGAGAAATGTTTCAATTGGAAGGAACTATCTATACAACACATGGTGTAGAACTGATACATGACTATATCTAGTACTGGGGCTATCTTGTTTACCAAGGACATGTTTGCATGGTTAATATGTTTCCTTGTCTTGGCCTAGAGGAGGAGGGAAGGGTTGGGAATCTAGCAGAGATAGTGAAATGATGTTAAAGACATTGTCTTCTCTCTGACCACCTCCATGTGGGTTTTCTGGAAGGGAAATGTTTTGAGTAGGGCCAGGAGACAGAGAAGTCAAGATGATGGAAGGTGTGATGAGTCCCCATGTTACTCAGTTTTCTATTGCTTATGCCAAAATACTCAAGAAAATCAACTTAATGGAAGAAAATTTTGAGCCCATGGTCCTATTGCTTCTGGGATTGTGAGAAGACAAAGCATCACGGGAAAGAACACGTGGTAGAATCAAGTTGTTCATCTGAAGGCAAACAGAGAGCTGAGAGCAGAGAACAGAGAGGAAGTGGCCACAGACAAGATACAGCTCCTGGACTGGCTGGTTTTATGTATCAATTTAACACAAGCTAGAGCCATCAAAGAGGAAGGAGCCTCCTCAGCTGAGGAAAGACTCCATTCCTTTCTCAATTAATGATCAATGGGAGAGGGCCTAGCCAATGGAAGGTGGTACCATGTCTGGGCTGGTGGTCCTGGGTTTTGTAAGAAAACAAGGGAAGCAAGTCAAGGGTAGCAAGCTAATAAGCAACACCTCTTCATGGCTTCTACATCAGCCCCCTGCCTCCAGGTTCCTGCCCTGTTTGAGTCCCTGTTCTGATTTCCTTCAATAATAAATAGCAATATGGAAGTGTAAGTCAAAGAAGACTCTCCCCAACTTGCATTTTGGTTAGGGTGTTTCCCCACAGCAATTGAAACTCTAACTAAGGCATACTTCTGAGGGCTTCATTTCAACCAGGTTCCACCTGCTTCCATTTATACTGCTACATGTTCATCAGATCATAAGCCCATTGATGAGTATACTAGCCCTCTGGTGAAGTCAGAACCCTCAAGACCCAATCACTTCTCAATCACACAACATCTGAACACTGTGCACGAGGACAAGCCTTCAAGACACAAGTCTTTGGGGGAGCATTCTAGATCTAAACTATAATAGGTCCTAGGATGCCTAGGGCCTGATGGGTGGGCAAGAATGGCAGCGATGGGGTGAAGGAGACTTCTGTAAGAACTCAACCATGAAAGAGAAAATGGCCTGACCTTAGATGGTGACAGTCGGTTGTGAAGGTTGGCTAGTTAGTTCTCCTCAGGTAGAGGAATGATCAAAGAGGAAGTTTACAAAGGCCATGGTTGTGACTGTATTCATAGTCTGAAGCTCTGATCTGGCTATCTGTGAGTGACATACCACCACTGCTAGGAAAGGGTAGAGTCATGGGTGAAGGACAGGGAGTCACATGGCTCAGCAGGTGGGTGAACACAGCTCCCACTCCCATTCTCAGCTCGGTGGTGAACAATAAGGTAAGTCACAGAACTGGAGATGAGCTGTCTAAAGTCCCCTGTTTTTCCCAGAAGTGGAGGCTGTGGAAGTTGGTGGGTAAGGGTACAGGAAGATTCTTCCTTGGTCTTGTACCCACCATTGCTTCACTGCACAGCCGGTGGTATTTTGGTACCTTTTGCATTTGTGCCTGCTCTGTTGTTGGAAGAGGGCAGCCTTGGGGCTTTTCGTAGAGGCATCAGCATGAATCTCAACAGTCCCACATCATGGACTCAATTACTGTGACCCACGATTCCTCAAGCCACATGAGACCTTTCTGTGTTTGTTTTCTCTGTTCCCGAACTAACAGACCTGTTCAGATGCAATCAGAGTCTGCCCTTGGTACTGGTGACAGGTGGGCACCTGCAGCTGGAGTCTGTTGCTATAGCAACAAGTAGGGAAAACTGCCCCAGAGCACTGTTGTGTTTAGCCCCCAGGGCCAGTCCACTTTCCCATCATTAGCCACTGTCTGAGAATGTCTGGGTTCTTCTCAAACGGACAGGAAATCAGAGGTGTTTGGTTGACTATTCTATCCTCTTCTTTTCTATATAATTACTCTCTACCACCAGCGACAAATAGGCAATTTCCTGGCTCCTGGTATATTAGTAACAGTCATCCAAAAGGTGGCCCCACATCTTGTAGCTATTGGAGTTATGAGCCAGTTTCTGGGGGGTCTCAAAATTTGTGGAGCTTCTTTGTGTGAACTAAAAGTGGCCATGGGGCACCTTGCCTTTTTCCAGCTGTGATGATGAGTGTATTCCAGAGGTCAGCAGCGTAAACAACAGCCAGCTCTTTTCTCCATATTCTGGTGGTTGGAAAGTCCAGTGAAGGTGCTGGCCCTTCGGGTTTCTCAGGACTCTTCCGACTCACAGATAGCTCTACCTTCTCCTTGCACTCATGTGGTCGCTCCTCTAAATGCTTTTGGGGCAACATCAAGCTGCCTGGCCTCTTCTTTATAGAGTTCTACCCACCCTCGCCACCTCATCTAACTCTACTTGTTCCCCACACTACCATATGGTGGGTTAAAGCATCAACGTATGAGTCCTTGAAGATAACAGATACTTAACTCATAACGCAGAGCTTATACAATTTAAAAATGGCTTATCAGAAATAAACAAAGACATGTTTCTTATTTCATTCATTCATTCATTCATTCCTTCACTCATTCATTCATTCCATAGGTGTTTCTCTCTCTCTCTTTTTTAAACAGTCTTGCCGTGTAGCCCCAACCAGGTTTGACCTCATGCCCTTCTGCTTCAGCCTCCTGAATTCTGGGACTGCATATGTAATACCATAATGCCTGACCATCGCATTCCACAGTATTTCTTTTTCTGTAGATTTTGAAATTAAAATATAATCATATAAATTTCTCCTCCTTTTCCTTCCTCCAACACTTTTTGGATACCACTCACTTTGTTGTCTCTCAAATTCATAGTTTCTATTTCTTTAATTGTTGGTGTGTGTGTGTGTGTGTATGTGCATATTTGTATTACCAAATGTATAACTAGAACTTTCTTCAGTCTATGTAATGTTACTATGTTACTTGTATGTATACAATCCAATCCAGGGCCTCTTCCCCGAGAAAAACTGGCTCTCCTGTTCTCAGCATGCCTTAGCTGCCTAGTTCCAGGTCTAGGGTTGAGGTCCGAGACATGTTAGCATGCTCTTGATGTCATCCATGTTCAGGTCTTGTTTAAAGGATCCTGTTGATGAGACTTCCTGGGTGTGGCTTCTCTGACATTTCTAGGAGACAATCTCACAGCAAACGTCTGTCCCTCTGGCTCTTACAGTCTTCCCACCCCCCTTTTTTTATGATCCCCAAACCTTAGGCACAGGACTTTTGTTGTAGCCGTATTAGTTGGGGCTGGGAACTTTGATTGGTTATAGGTTTTTTTGTAATGTTCTCCATCACACAGTACTTTTTAAAGTGCCAAACACTGTTTAATGTGCTAGAGATAGGATGGCGAGCAAGACAGACTTATATTTCTGCAACCTTGTGGTAGTAAGAGATGGAAAAATAAAACCAGTGAGTGGTAGTACAATTATAATGCGCAGAGAAGGAGGGGGCACAGAGATGTTTCAGAAGTTAAGAGCACTGGCTGTTCTTCCAGCAGTCCCTCATTCAATTCCCAACAGTATGTAAGTCCAATCCCAGGAGAGCCAATGTTCTCTTCTGGCCTTGGTGGGCACTGAACATGTGTAGTGTGCAGACATCCATGCAGGCAAACACTAATACACATAAAAAATAAAAATAAAAAAAATGCACAGAGCAGAGGAGAGTGATGGAGTGAGGGATGACGGGGGATTCATTGTCTTGTGGGAGGTTGTAGATCAAGGCAGGCAAGACTGAGGGGGCATTTGTGGCTTGCCTGAGAGAAGCATCTTGCAGCCTCTCTGAGCACAGCAGCTACTGTTGATCCCTCACTGTTGCTTTTGGATAAAGCTCTTCTCCCATAGGCTGTTTCTTGACAATGGCTGGCTGGCGTTCCTCGTTAGCTCCCTGAGGGTTTTGCAGCAGTTTCTCAACCCCATAGCACTCAGTGCTGGCTCCACGCTGCCTTAGTCCTCCCAATTGTTCTTTAGTGACAGCACAACCTCCTGATCCCCACTGCAACCCTGGCACTGGCTTATCCCCACTGCCTTAAAAACAAAACAAAACAAAAACCCCAATATACCTTTGTTATGGCATAGGTACAGAATAGTTTTGAAGAGATCCTCCACTCCCCCAACAACATCTGTTTCTCCAATGACTGGGAGCGAGGCAGAACTGAAAAAAAAAAAACAAAAAGAAACAAAAACAAAAAGAGTATGCCCATGCATTCAGTTTTACTTTACAGGCTAATGGTCACCACACGGAACGTTTCTGGGAGTGGGTCAGGACTCTAGTACTTGTGGTTTTGTTAGCTCCACATCTCATTGGTCACAACAACTCAGAAGGACAAGCTCTGTTGGTTTGAATGAAGGGACACGAACTCTCTTGATGGAGGAGCCACAGACACAGTATAAAGAGGATGGCTACAGGACACAGAATAATCATAGCTCTCCTTTCAGATCACTACCACGGTCAGACCGAAGCAAGGCACCTAGTGACTTGACGACATAGAGCAAAGTTGTCGAGCCACCAAGTGAGGCTCCATGGGACACTTCTGTGTTTGGTCTGATCCAGTTCTTACTTTGACCGCTCAGAGACAAGATCACACCATCTGGCCAAGGGCCGGAGGGCTGTCTTTCTGTCTTCCTGTCCTCTCTGCTGGCCCCCAGGACACAAGGTCTCAAGGGACTGTGAGACCTTTGCATGGCTCGCATTCTGCTTTTGGTTGGCAGAAAGCATGAGGAAGGACAGAAACAGGCTGTGTGGTTAGCCTGTTTTGCATACTCTCCCCCATATTATTATCTCCTCTCACTACCAGAGCTCGCCCTGGCGCCAGAAACCTGCTTGCCACTGAATAAGGCAAGCCGTTCGCTCAAGCAGAATGTGTCACTGCTGGAAGTTTCTCTCTCATCATTAACTAATTTGCTGTGCTTTGCCACGGCCCTTGTTATCTATAACCATGGTAACGACGCAGAGAGCTCTACGTGCATTTATTTTGGACTCCAAAAGCCCAAGGGGAGTGCTTCTCCCACTAGACTTCTGAGAGCTTGGGTGGGGCTGGACTTGGCTGTCCAGCCCTCTGGGGATGTTATTTTTCAAGTGTGACATGAGGGGGCTGGGAAATCAATGGTTGCTGAGAACTCCTCCAGCTGAGATTTCCTCCCATCGCTGGCTGGCGTGCATTTAGGATCTGGAGAGAGGAGAGTTCCCTAGCCTACTCGGGAGGCTGTGCCGTGAGTGGTTGTGGATCTGGGGACAACAGTGTGCTTTGCTGCTGCCTCTGACAGTCCCTCATTCTGCTAATTTGATGTCCTCACTATATAATTATACTGTGAAATTCCCTGACTGAAGGAGACAATTTTTTTTTTAATATATCCTCCCCTGACTCCCACCACTCATTGCCCAGATTCGTGAATGGGGAAAGTGGGTGTTTGCAGCTTTTGGAGGAGAACAGCCATGTTATGCAACCTGCCCTTCTCTGTATTTCTGCAGCGCCACCCCACGCTGGGCCCCAGAGAGGAGGAGTAAGGCTGCTCGGCGCCAACAGATGCAGATTCAGGACCGCTTTGGGTCTCAGTTGCTTTATCTGGAAAATAGGGAGAAAGTTACTTCCCTGTGGAAACACCGAAAGAGTGGGTGGTACCATTACGTGGTACCTTCTGACTGCCAGAGAGTGGGACAGAAAGTGGGCAGGTGACTTCACTTTCTTGAGCCTCAGTTGTACCTTCGGGAAATGGGACCAATCATATTCTCCCTGCCAGGCAAATTGTGAGGGGATTAAATGGTATGCTGCCCATACCATTCCCAGATGTTCCTGCTGAGTTGTTACTCTATCAGTATGACTCATACGTGTCAGGGAAGGTACAGGGTCTGCTGACCTGGGTGTGCCTTCAAACAGGCAGTGGCTCGACTGTCAAGCTGGTCAGATGTGGCTAGAGTTGTCAGCTTGATTCAAGAGTACCTCTGGGAGCTTCCCAGAGGCAGGTGCTAATGCCACGCTGATGAGCACCCATCCCCTGATGGGCTCTCAGCACTTCCTGCTTTGTGCTCTCCTGTTTGCCCAGGTCAGCAGTCACACTGAGTCACAGGGGCTCCCTACAATCCTGGCTACCCCTGGACCTGGCCACGAACTGTCAGTCAGTTTAGTAGAACACTTGGTCAATATGGTATTCTCTCATTACACTGGTATTTTAGACTGTTCTCTTTTTTTTCCTTGCCTTATTTGGTATATGTTACTTTATCTGTTTGTTTAGTTTTGCTTGTTGGAGACAAAGGATCACTCTTTACCCCAGGAAGGCCTTGAGAGTCTTCTGCCTCGGCATCACAGATTATAGGCATGTGCCACCATGCCTGGCTTATTCTTTCTTGCATAAAGAAGACACCCAAATAGTTATTACAATGCCTTTGACCATAGTTACCCATTGAGCACGCCAACATGGGTTTACTTAATCACAGAGAGAGGTCTAGGGGGATCTGGAAACTAACAGCTGTTATTTCCAGTGAAAGACGTTAGCGAGATGAGTGGAGAATTGCCTTTTTACAGAATGAACTAAGTGGTCAGAATTAGCAAAATTAGCTTCATTTTGATTTGAGTGAGTGATGTTTTGTGAATTTTATATTTCAAAATACTTTTTAAAAGCAAATAGATCTTTAGGTCTTTAGATCTGTGTATTACTTGGAGAACCTGTGGACTACAGGAAATTAAAATAAGACCATTGGCGACAAGCAGATGAAAGATATTAAAAGTGGCACAGCAGAACACAGGTGACAAGAGAGGAAAGCAAGGGGGAGTAATAAGGAGGGAGATTTAGTGGGTGAGGGTTGGAAGGCTGGAGCAAAGAAGGGGGTAGGGAGGGATAATTAACACTAAGGAATTTTTTATAAGTTACATAGAACTACAATTTTATAACACACACACACACACACACACACACACACACACACACACACACACACACATTATGCTCCTCCCAGGAGCCATAGGTTTCAAATAAAAAGCCCAGTACCAGATGTGGGTTATCCCCTCCCGCTGTTGGTCAGAGGTGTCCCAGAGCCTCTGCCCCAAGCAATATAGGCTATTGCATTGCTCTTGGTCACCCATCTGAACTTGATGAGGAGACCTGATTGCTGAAGACAACACACATTGATCATAGGACATACAGAAGTCAAGTTGATATTGACCAGGCAGCCTCCTTCCTGCTGGCCAGCTCTCATAGTATCAGAAGGTGTTTTGTAGGCTGCTCCAATGGTGATTGATAGGCAAGGTTTGCCCATAGGTGTAATATTGGCATGGATGTTCTAGGAGCAGCCAGTTAGTTTTTTATTAGATTTCAGTCCTATTCTATAAGAAGAAATATATATGTGGGACTGTAAATCTATTCAAGAATCCATGGTTGTGAGCTCACAGCCCTCAAGGTTGAACTTGTTATCCTACTAAATGGACACAATAACAAACTATTCTTAAAATTTGTATCCTTCTACCTATGGATTAGTGTGGGCCCTCAACCTCATCAGAGAAATTTCTTTGTGCAGCAGATATTGGTTAATAGAGAAACTCACAGCTGGTCAAAGTATAGACTGTATATGAGTCTTTGGAGAACTCAGCCAAATATGTGCAGTTTACACCAGACTTCCAACACAGGCTCAAGGATAGACTCAGAAGTAATGCTGGGAAGATTGTAAGGACCAAAGAGCTAAGAAGACTGGAGCAAAATAGTGTCTTCTGGACATGACAAGATCAATGGACACATAAACTAACTCACAGCACAAGGCCAGTCTAGTCAACACTGAAGCCTGGAGTGAGGCGCCTCCATATCTGAGGAGCTATTGACGGTTGATGGCTTCTGGAGAAGGGAGAGTCAGTTTCTTCTAAAGTGTGTGGCGACTGGCTAGGTCAGCCGAATTCTAGAGGATAGCCTCATTGCCAGGAGAACAGGAGCAGTACAGGCTTATCTTGGAAGAGTTAAGGGGAGGGAAGGGGATACATATGATAACATATTGTATAATTCTCAAAGAATCAGTAAGATTATATATATATATATATATATATATATATATATATATATACCCAATATATATACACCCAATATATATACACCAAATATATATATATACCCAATATATATATATATACCCAATATATATATACCCAATATATATATACCCAATATATATATACCCAATATATATATACCCAATATATATATACCCAATATATATATATATACCCTATATATATATATATATATACCCAATATATATATATATATACCCAATATATATATACCCAATATATATATATATATATATATATATATATATATATATATATATATACCCAGAATGAATATATATATATATATATATATATATATATATATATATATATATCCAATATTCGGGACTGTTCCAGTTCAGATCTGAGTTTGAGTCCCCTAGTATTTAAGAAGTTCATTACTGTCATATCCATGGGCTTGTAATCCCAATGTCACAGGGAAGCAGAAGCAGGAGGATTTCCTGGGCTTGCTGGCCTCCTGGTGTAGTGATAGATTCTTTTTCAAGGAGTAAGGCAGAGAGGGAGAGAGCAGGAGACTCAGTGTCCTCTGGCCTCTGCTTCTGTGTATGGGCATGTGTGCCCACAGCACACAATCATATATAATATACACATACACACACCAATAATGAAGTAAATAGCATGGATTATTTTGGAATTGGAGATACAGTATCAAAATTTGTAAAGGCTGCTCTTTAATCCCACTTGAGGGGACTCCACGTCCTAGCCTGGATCATGTTTAAAGTGAGTGTATCAGCTCTAGACACTTGTGCTCAGTGATTAGTCTGTATTTCCACACTACCTCTGAGGGTCATTGCCCCTCTGTGTTCTTTGCATATCATAGATGGGACTGTGTATCCCCTCTCATGACACCTCCTGTACATGATCTCATCCATGTATATTCATCAGTGCTGTGCAATAACTTCCTTTGGTTGTCCTCCATACGAGGAAGGTAGGTTGATGCTGTGCCCCTGTATTGACCTGTCTTGTGCAAGCCAGGCTCAGTACAGACTCCCATGGAGCCTCAAACGGCCATAATATCTTTGGGGAAAGATACCCTCTGATGGAAAACCTCAGGCTTGTCAACCCCAAAGCACTCCAGAGAATATATAATTACCATGAGAGGCTCTGCTTCTTGCCTGGAAAGACTATCTCACTTTGAACCTGAGGGATATCTAGCCATTATCAATCCATTCCAGGGGTCCTGGAGACCAGAGGGCCCTCACCTCTTTCCAGAGTTCCCTTGAGTCAGTACTTGTCCTTTTAAATGGAGTCAAATGAGTGTGAACCCAGGTTGTGTCACTGATGAATGGTCTGAGTTGAAGTAAGTCACTGCGTTGGCTTAGATAAGCATTCTCCAAAGGCCCCTGTGTCAAAGGCTTGGCCTTCAGCTTCTGGTGGAAGCTTTAAGAGGTGGGGCTTGGTAGAACCCTTGTAGACATTGAGAACAGGATCTTGAAGAGTTCAAAGGATTTCAGCCATTCTCTCCTTTCTTACTGTAAAGGAGACAAATTGTCTCTGCCATATGCTTCTTACTGTGAGGTGAAACTTTACCACCAGAACCAGCCAGAACAGGGTCCAGCCAAACACAAACTGCCTCACTCTCTCAGCTTGTTGAAGGGGCCTGTGTGTTCTTACTGGCTGTATTTCCAGGTTTTGTCTCCAGGCCCTGTAGGACTTGCTGGTTGCTAAGGTATCAGTTTTTCCTAGTGTCACCTTGGCCTCAGACCCTAGACCCCAGTCCACATGGACACACTCAAAGGCCTGATACACTTTGCGTTGCCTTTAAGTCTACCTTCCAGGAAAATATTGTCTCTGAGCTTATTTACTATGATACGGGGTACCACATTCTCTTTGGCCATCATCCTGGGCTCCTAACCTGGGCATCTCTTCCAGTTTGAGGCAGAGACAGACTGTCCCGGCTGGTGCCGGGAGCCAGGGCCTTAGCTATGGCCTTGTGGATATTTTTCTAGCTTATATAAACAATCCTGAGAGAACATTCGTGGTCATAACAGTAAGAATGTTTATGGGAAAAGAGGACACTGTGACCGTTGCTTCCAGGAGCTGAAGATTGCCACCTGACCTTCAGAGAGCCCCTGGGCCTCCTCTTGCTTATGCTTATATTGCCATTCCCAAATAAAGTTTACAGAGCTTGATCAGTATGATTGTCTAGCTCTCATTCTTCCTCTCTCTCTCTCTCTCTCTCTCTCTCTCTCTCTCTCTCTCACACACACACACACACACACACACACACACACACACTCACACTCACTTTCTCTCTCTCTCTCCTGCCCTGGGTCCCCACTGATTATCCCTGCAGGTCTGGGGCAGGCTGGTAGTTGCTTTAGCTCTTTTGGAATTGCCATGCGGGTAGATCCCCTCTGCTCCCCTCTGAGTTTTGTCTCTGCAGTGCCATGCCACGGGCTTTCTGAAATTTTCCTCTAAGTCATACCCTGACTCTTCACCCACAGGACTTGTCACGGGCTTTCTGAAATTTTCCTCTAAGGTCATACCCTGACTCTTCACCCACAGGACTGCACTAGGTGGAGCATGAGATCATGAAGCTTCTAACTTCTCCCCAGCAGCACTCCTTGGGACTAGTGTTGTCCCTGACCCTAAGGTCGGCCACTTGCTCAGAATTTGGGAGGCACCTGCCAGGCCCAGCTCTGATCTCAGGGTTAGGCTTCCACCTTAATGCCTAGGTAGCATCCACTCACTCTGGCCACATCAAGAATTGTCAGTGGACCCAGAATGTGTCTCTCCAGGGATCTGAAGCAGTAGTAGGGGCACTACTGAACCCAGATAGTAACAGGAGGCTTAGAACCTGTGCCTATCCTGCCTTGACACTGGAAGACAGAATTTTCCCCTGAGAGTATACTGAGACCAATGAGAAATAGCGAATGTTTCCTTTACCTCTTGGAGCCAAGGCAGGGCAGGATGGCCTGGTCCAAGAAGCAGCATGGAGGGAAAACCCAGCAACCGCAAGAGCAGCAGCAGCTGCTGCCAGACTGGAGCAAGGCTGTGGATCTCACTACCTTGGACTCTCCCAAATCCCAGGTCTGGAATGTTCCCAAATAGCCACAGGGTCTAACTGATGACTCTTCATTTAGTTCACCACAGACAGTGCCCTGGACCTTCAATCTAACTAGGTAGCCCCAGGGCCTGCCAGGCCGTGGGCTGTTTCCCGTGATTCGGGCTTGGGCTGGCTGCTGGCAGGTCAATTGTATTGAAACATACCTTTGTGGGAATCAGCTGCCCCTTTTTTAGAACTACAGACTGGCCCCGGGGCCAACAATAGGCATGGAAAAAAAAAGAACTGTAATGAGCTGGGTAATACTGGAAATTAATAGTGGTAATTAATTCTCAAAGCATTCAGAGACCACGGCAACAGACAGAAGGCAAAAAGCATTTCTGTTTCCAGGCTGAGCTCCAAATGGCTCCATCTCTTTTGAAATAACTCGCGGTAGTTTGTTCAAGTCTTGGTAGGGAAACACCGGTGTCGGATGGAGCAGGTCTTGCTTCTGAAGCTGCTCCCTCCTGCTTCTTGGCTGTGCAGCTCCAGGCATTCCTCTGAGCCCATTTCCTCGTATGTGAAACACAAAGAAGAGGATCCAATTCGCACATCTTCCTGAGAGTCAGTGTGGTGACATGTGTGAAAAGGGGACACTTCAGTCTCTGACTGTCACTGTCTGGGTGAAGGTAAGTCATCAACCACTCTGAGCCTTAACCTCTTTGCCTGTAAACCAGGAATGACAGTAATAGCATCCATGACACCATCCTCATCTTCGCCATCATCGTCTTTGTCATCGTCATCCCGATTTAAGTGGTAGAGAGATAATCACACACAGCACCTGAATCAGTGCAGCATTTGCTATGCAACCTACAAGCACCTCACCATAAGCTGGTTGAAAGCTCTAGGCTCTGTACCCAATATTACCGACCCTGGTAGCATTCATTGAAAACTCATCATATGTAAAAGGCAGCTAGATCCCCCTTTACCTGTGGGTGCTTCTTTACTCCCTCTCTCAATCACACACACACACACACACACACACACACACACACACACACACACACACACACACGTGTGTGTGTGTTTCCATCATCCTTACTTTACCTCAGATTAGATTTGGTTTAGATTCTGGTGACAGGGTCAGGATGCAGGGTGTGTCTAGAATGCCCAGATCCTGTGATTTGAGCCTCGGTACTGAATTTAAAAGGAATATGGAAACAACCATTGTGGGAGTGGGGAGACTGGTCTAGTTAAGCCCGGTCACTCAGCTTGATGGCATTTCAGCACATTCTGACTTAAAAAAAAAATGTGGTGTGGGATGCCCTGGAGGTTGACTGGCAACTTCCAGGGTGAGGACTTTAAAACACTTCCCAGTTTTAGGGTTGGGGAGATGACGGTGTGTGCTGGGTGAGCACTAGGACCTGAGTTTTATCTCCCAGCACGCAGTGGAACCAGGTGGGCTTTTATACGCTCATGGAATCTTAGCACTGGGGTGCTAGAGACAGCAAGATCCCTGGAGCTTTCCGGCTAGCCAGCTAGACAAACGGACAAGTCCCAGGTTCAGTGAGAGAAACAGGAAATAGGAAGTGGAAATGACCAGATGTCTCAGAGTGAGGGCACAAAATCTCTTGGGTTGATACCCATTCCATACAGAAAGCTCCAGGCAACAGACAGGACCTATGATACAACCTAAACCTACCAACTGCACTGCACTTCCCCTAAGCCTGCAGACCTTTTGGATGATGAGCCACAGGGGAGTTGGGGGCTGCTACTTGTTTTCCGTGAATAAAAGCTGAAGAGAAGTAGAGGCTAGCAAAGATCCCACCATTCATAGGGTAGACCCCCATAACACAGAATGACTTGCTTCACAGTGTTGCGAGTGCCAGAATGGAGACACCTGTCCTGGGCACATGGGCAGTAAGGGTGGAAGACATCTGAGACTATTTGGGAAGATCAACAAGATGATGAGCAAGAGTTGAAGAAGCTGGGTCTAGTTCTCCTACAAGTCACTTGCGGAGAGACAGCCTGTGGGGACTATGAATATGGGGAGATATGCCACCAGCCACATGTTCTGCTCAACCCCACCCCTGAATCCAGACCCTCCATCAGCCCCTGTGGAGGGAGCTGTGTAAGAGGCGGGTGTGTGTGTGTGTGTGTGTGTGTGTGTGTGTGTGTGTACATCCCCAGGGAGCAGCCGCACTCCAGGGATAAGGGGAAATAGTGGAAGTGGCGTGGTTGGACGAGTCAAGCTCTGTCTCCTTATGGCCCCTGCTTTTGTAGTGTCTGCAGTGCCCCATCCACTCTGTATCATCAGGCACTGAATGCGTAAGTGAACGTAATTGCTATCCAGTAGCCTGATTTTAACCCTCCAGTCTGATGTTCCCAGTGGCTCAAGTTGTTTGAAAGTGACTCTTTCCAGACTCCTCACACTCTAGAAAGTCCTCATCTGGTCATGGTGTTATGCCCACACAAGAGGGAGGATAAGAAGGAGGCCATCTTGCCATTCCCAGGTGCCCCTCCGTCCTGCATGCTCAGAGGGTGCTCGCTATTCACAGCTGAGTGCCTGTGTTCACTAGAATGCTTTGTGAAGGGATGGGAAACTGATGCCGTTAGCTTCGAGAACTCTCCAGAGACTGGGTAAAATAGTGTCCTCCAAAAATTCATGTCTACCTGGAACATGAACAGCCTGGGGAAAATCCTTTCTGCCAGTGAATTCTTTGATCTTGAGATACCATTCTAGACTTAAGGTGGAGGCTAAGTACAATGATATCTGTGCAAGAGAGGGGAGGGCAGGAGAAGACAGATGCAGAGGAGATCTACATGAAGACAGAAACAGGGATGAGTTAGGCTGCTACACACCAGGGAGCCCATGGAGGCTTCATAGCAAGAGAGGAAGAAGGGAGGGAGGGACGGAGGGAAGAAAGGAGAGAGGGAGGGAAGGAGGGAGGGAGGAAGGAAGAAAAGGAAGGAAGGAGAAGGAAGGAAAGAGAAGGAAGGAAGGAAAAGGAAAAAAGGAAGAAAAATGAAAGAAGGAAAAGGAAGCAAGGAAAAAGAAAGGAAAGAAGAAAGGAAGGGGAAGGAAGAAGAAACAGGAAGGAAGGGTGGTGGAAAAGAGGAAAAGGAAAAGAGAGAGGAAGAAGAAAGAAGGGAGGGAAGAAGGAAGTAGAGAGAGATGGAGGGAGGGAGGGAACAATTAAAGAAGAGAGGAAGAAAGGCAGAATGGGAGAGAAGGAAGAAGGATTTGTCATTAGTTCTTGCAGAGGGAGCGTACCCCACCCCTTGTCAACTTGGTTTCAGACTTTTGTCCTCTAGAACCATGAGAGAGAATCCGTTTCTAGTGTATTGAGTCACCCAGCGCGTGGGGCTTTGTTCCGGCAGCCCAAGGACACAGGCAGGCTCTTCTGTTTAAATGCCAAGTGGATGCACCCTGACACAAATATTGAACTCCAGCCTTGCTTGTCAAGTTCCCTGAGATTTATTGTTTGGGCGGCTAAGGAAGATTGGAAATAGGAGGCCTCCAATGTCTCTCTCTTAAAGTCCGCCTCTCATCCGTTGGTGACTCACCTTACCATGAAGCAGGCACTGAGGGTTTGATGAACTAGATGGATACAAAGTAGCCTCCAGGAACTATGGAAACAGTTGCAGTATGCCACCGCTTCCGATTCTAAATAGCAGCAGTCTATACCTGTATAATAATTAGCATTTATTAGATACTCTGTGCTTTTTAAAAATTTTGCTAGCATCCCTGTTTTATGGATGAAGAACCAGTCACAGAGGTTTATTTGTTTATTTATCTATCTATTTGTAAGCCATCCAGTTTATGGATGCAAGACTCAGACATCTTCCTCATCATTCAGGAACAGGGTATCAAGGCTGGATTTTCCCCCACTAATTTCGATAATATAATCACTGGAAGGACACGCTCAAGGGATATTGTGGCTGTTTTTGAGAGTGCCCATGTTTCTCTTGGACACCCACATTCTGGGATGCCTTGAAGATGAAACTGTTTCAGGGATCCCACAGGCCACCCTTAAATTCTCTTTACATAAGAGAAGAGAATCCTTAGCTCTGGTTACTGATTGCAGCAGCTGTGCATGTCTCCTGACTCCGGGCCTGGCACATCTTTTCCACTCTCTCTGAAGAAAACTGGGGGATTCGGACCATAGAAAGCTGAGTGCAATCTGGTCCAGCACCCCTGGAACACCCAGTACTACCGGAGAGCTTGTTAGATAGCAGACCGTTTGTGATTCCTATTTTTCTGAGCCAGAATTTGTTTTAAGAGGCTGCCCAGTGGACTGTGTGCACACTGTAGAGGGAAAGCGGGGTGGGGGGGGAGGGGGGACACCCAGAGAAGGGTCTAACTGTAGGGAAGTTCTGTGATGTCCTTATCAGATGAGCTGAGGTCACAGAAACCACCACTGCTTCTTCCTGGGTTTTCACACGTGGGAACATATGTCAGACAGCCTCATTCAAGGCTATCCCAGACCCCATCAGTCCTGGGATCTGCCAGAGCCAATTTCCCAGCTCTGACCCCAAAGTTGGAGATGCCTTTGAAAGCTGCAGTGACTCTTAATAACAATTAAGACACGGAGGGCCAATTACTCTTTTCTCAGTCCTCTTCATGGGGGGTTTGTGGGGGGGTAGGGGTTGAAAGCTTCCAGATTGCCGAGGTCCGTGGATAGCTGAGCCTGTGCAAGGCATAAGGCATCAGATAAACAATCAATAGAGCTTTCAGAAGGCCCCACTGGCTTCTCTCTCCAGCCGAGCACACAGGAGAGAAAGGGTTGGCTAGCTTGGAGATGCCTAAGGCAGGCAGCGCTGGGTTAATCGGCTGCTCTGACTCAAGTCCTCCGGACATCCTGTTTGTGTGGGATGGCCAATCTCAACGCAGACAATTTTGGATCAATAGCCATTCAATACCCAGTGTTCATAGCGGTTCTGATAGAGGAGGGGCTTCCAGCTTGGATGAGAGTTATAGACGGGGGTATTTTTCATACACCACGAATGCAGCGTTCAGTCCTGTGGTCTGAAAACCCCAGAGGGAAGAAAGGTACGTGGGTGGCGCCCGCGTTTCATGCCATAGAACGGGCACAGCTCACCTCTGACACATCTCCCAAGGCAGGTTGTCCTAAGACAACTGATCGGACAACGCAGGCGGCAAGCTGGGCCTGCCTGTCCTTGGTTGGGAGGATGACTCACACAGAGCCTTGTTAACCTGTTTACAATGAGTCATCTAAGCCCCCACAGGCCCAGCTCCCTCAGCTGTAAAATAGGAGTACGAACAACTACCAAGTCACCTCATAAAGGATGTAAGTTCTAAATCAAAATGCGCCAAAGGTGGCAATCATGTACTGTGGACTCCAAAGTACTCCTTGTAGGTGTATCATGGCAAGGATGCAGCAAGCCCAGCTTCTGCTTCCTGTCTGCCAAATTGGTCTTCTCCTGGGGCCTGCGCACAATGCCTAAAAGATAGCTGTAGTTCAACTCTGTTCATGTATAAAATGCTACTATCCCGCGTTATTCAAATCTGTCTCTTCAGACAGCTGAATAGAGTTTCAAAAAGATCTTTATCGACAGAGACCCCCCCAGGAAGGTGTAGGGAGTAGAAAAAGCAGAGAGGTTAACTGTTAAGACCGATGTTGGTTGCGGATCCAGTTCTGCCCTCCTCCGCTGAGAACACTGGCTCTTGTCACCAGCCTTCCGGTCTCTCCAGCCTCCTGCCTTGTTAGCTATATGAGGCTTGTTGCTGGTTATATATTATTGAAGAAGTGATTACTGTTTCTTTGTCAGTGCTGTTTCTGTTACCTAGTTCTCTCTCTCTCTCTCTCTCTCTCTCTCTCTCTCTCTCACACACACACACACACACACACACACACACACCGGCTCCTTATTTTAAGAAATTCATAGGGAATATTGGTGCATAATCCCTCCCAAGGCTCCTTTGCTACTGAAAATTTAAAACTTGCCCGAAAGTAAGACATTTTGCTTGCAGTTGACTGAGTCCTTTGTGTCTTCATGTTCTGTCATCACCCCCAGTCACTCTGTGTCTGTGACACTGGAGGGGTCACCAGACACAGCCATAGTGTGGTGTTATAAGTGGCCTGCAGTTCAAGGACATGGCACCAGGTGAGCTATCACAAAGAGCTTTGGGAATGTTCCTGAAAGCACAGTCTACTCAGAGATCGCTTACAGTCAGTGGCGGAGAACTTCACCCACCACCTGAAATTCGCCCAACTCAGTTTCATCTTGGCTTGGACTGAAAAGACACAATTTAAGCCGGGTGGCACAAGCCTGGGACATTTTAAAGACTCTAAAGTACTTTTAAGACTTAGAAGAAAATTTCAAATACTGACACAAGATACAAAAAGTTCACTCCAAAAAGTTAATAAGGCTCAATCATGCTACTTTAATTGAATATTATTAAAATTGGTAAGATTTTGGAATGGTTTTATAACACAATTCTTGACTTGGGCATATCCTTTTGATGTCTTTCAATTTATTAATTAAAGAAACAAAAGAATATCCAATTAAGAATCAATGATAAGAAAAATCTGTGGAAATAATGTTAACAGAAACTATTCTGCTGCGGAAGAGTGAGGGATAAGGCTGGAGAGATGGCTTAATTGTTAGTGTTTACTATGCAAGCGTGGGGATCTGAATTCAAATCCTGAGCACCACCTCTAACTAGCTGGCTGCAGAGGTGTTCTCCTGTGGTTCTAGGGCTGGGGAAGCAGAGACACGTGGATTCCAGGGGCTTGCGGTCAAGCTGGTTCTACATAAGTTCCATGAGAGAGCTTGTTTTAAAAATACTCAGAAGAGAGCAATGAAGGAGCTCATTGAGTTCTGGCTTCCAGATGCATGTGAACACATATGTGCCATGTGTCTGTGCATATAGAACAGAGAGAGAGAGAGAGAGAGAGAGAGAGAGAGAGAGAGAGAGAGAGAGACTAATTTAAGAAGGGTGAATTACAATATATTCAATTCATTAAGAGGAGGAGAGACATTTTGAATAAAGGTAATGAATCCATTTATGGATGGCTTGGCGGGTAAGTTAGTGAAGAGAAATCAATCAAAAGAACATCTTTGAAAGATGTTTAATTTTTTTCCTATTTGGAATAAGTACTGACACTGACAGAGATAACGTGAAAGCTATAATAGGATGTTAGTGCTGAACTGTTATCAACACGCTGGCTGACAAGTGCTCTCAAGTTCAAAAGAACTGATGAAGATACATCTCTGTGAAAGAGAACCTGAATTGCATTGAAATCCTATAGTTTATATATATGGATCATTGGTAGACATTTACCCCTATTGGTAACTATTTCACTGGAACATAAAATGACCTCCCAGAGGCCCAGGAGATTGGACACCTGATCCAGGGCTTCTGGCACTCTTTGTGGAGTTTGTGGAAGCTTTGGGATGTGTATGGTCTATCCTATATGGGTCACTGAGGTGAGCTTTTGACTAGTATGGTCTATCTTTAGTTTTGCTCTAACTTTCTGCTTCCTGATCCATCAGATGCTGGAAGCTGCTGCTTCACCATCAGATCCTGATGCCTTCTCTATGTTGATGGTTGTGCCTCTGAAACTGGGAGCCTAAGTGGACCTTTCTTCCTTTACATTGCTTTCTGCAACGTATTTTGTCACAGCAACGGGACAGTAATGGATATAATAACCATATTAAATATTAATATTCATTTAACTGAAATTACCAACTCTATTTTTCTCTGATCTACTAAGCTGGAGGAAAGATTGACTTCTTTTTACATTTTTCTGACAAGGAAAATATGACGTTACATAGTTCTTGTCTTATGCAGAGACTATTCAGTGATTAAATGAACATGAATGTCAGAAAAAAATGTTAAGAGTCAAGTCAGGCACATTGGTGCAAAAACAATGTTCTTTTCCCAACTTTTGTTAAGTCGCTAACACTTTCAAATTTTACAGAAATTATATTATGTGATTTTTTTCCTCATTTAAAACCAGTCTTAGATTTTGTACTTGATTTTGGTTTTCTAACCTTTTGTTCGAACAGGCTCCCACCCCATGAAAGTGAGCATGTATACAGATACACAGACATACAGATACACATAGAGATATACACACAGATACACACACTTACACATACAAACACACAGACACACAGAAACACACACACACATTCAGATACACATACAGATGCACAGACACACAGACATACAGATACACGGACACAAACAGATACACACAGAGACAGACACACAGAAACAGACAGACAGACACACACACACACCACACACACACACACATAGACACATACACACACCTTTATAAGCTTCAGGTTCCATGAAAAGTGGAAGAGCCCTAGGATACCCTTTCTGATTGCAGACTAACCCATCTTCTATGGCATGCCTTCCTATTCTACAGTAGGGGACAGTGCTGTCTGTTCTGAGACTGTCATCAGTGCCCCCCGACTTGGTGGTATGGCGATTGGTTTCAGACTCCATTGAAGGAAAGAACTACATGTTTTTGGTTTCTGTGGCTGTGTCCAGACACAGTGTGAGAGTCTGAATTTGAAGGAGCCTGGAATAAACAAATGGTCACTGCCCTGTGGAGCCCAGAGCACCTGCGTGGTGAGCATGTGCCTGGGTACTCTTGCCTGTTCTTCATGCGGTCTAGAAGAGATTGCTTCACTCAGGGATCCAAATATCTAATGTAGATAAAACCACACACTGTCTCAGGAAACTCCTTCTCACCTTGCGGTGAGGGCACAAATCTTGGGCAGCCTTCTGCCCTATGCAGTCAACAGGCTGGCTCCAGTTATCTCTGGGAGGCTGACTCATGCCAAGGAAACAGATCTGGGAATGTCTACAGAGTTCCTGGTGGTAAGGATGAAAAACTGGGCATAAGTGGAGAGCCAGTACATGTGCAGACAAGTGAGGCAGTCACGGAGCCACAGGAAGAGTCTGGGGTGTCTGCTCTGCAGGTACCCACCAGTTCCTGCTTTTTATGTGAGGGTTTTAGAGAAACGGGGGAATGAAGTAATTTTATCCCTGAGAACATCTCTCATAAACACCGTGAACCTCATTGTACCCGACAAATGCAAGCTAGGGGAGAAATGGTTCACAGGTCATCACGGCAGGGTAACTACAACAGCAGCAGCTTGTCCTCTTACATCCCTAAACAGAAACAGATAAAACAATTACATGTAAGACAGTGCTTAGCCCTCTCTCTACCCATCCATTCCTGAGCTTACCCCATAAATGGTGCCTCCTGTTTTCTACATGGTCTTCCCAACTCAATTCACCCAATTACTAAACTCCCTCATAGCCTGCCCACCCCAGGCCAACCTAATCTAGATAATTCCTCATTAAAACCTCTTCCCCAGGTCATTCTAGGTTGTCCGAGTTGACATCACAGTCATTTTCTTTACTTGTAAACAGGGATGGATAATTGGGACAAGCAGTGTAAATAGCAGTGTCACTCTGAGTGACAATCCCTGATGACTGTCTTGGCCTTGTGACAGTACTGACTGAAGTGAAGGACTTGGTTCACTGAAGTGGTGACTTGGTTTTTAACCCTGGCTTTGCCTCGTTGCCTGCAGAATTTTTCACGGAGGCTTCTCTAGATGTTGGAAGCTGCAGACATTTCTGGATTAGAGTTGGGAAGTTTCTGGATGGTGGGCCTCTTCTGAGACTACCTAGACTGGCAATTTCCACATCCCAGCCAGAATCCTTGGATCAAAATCTTGTATGGAAGCTCATTCTGTCTAAGGCTCCTGGTGGGTATAGGGCTCAGAGACTCACAGGTGCTCCCTCTAGTGGGACGGTCTGCAAGTAGCATTCCTCATCCGGGTGTCGGAGGAATATCCGTAAAACGTATTCCTTGGTGGAAGCCATGACTCAATCTAATGGGAGTGAAGATCACAAAGAAGAAAATTACTCAGGATGACTTAGGAACCCTTTGCTTTCTCCTGGCCTCAGTTTCCCTATCTGTATCTTGAGACCGCAGTCTTCCAGGATCTTAACATCCCAAGCACGTACTATATTAAAGCATGATGCGGGCGCCCCCTTGTGGTCAGAAAAGGCCTTGGCTGTTGGAGGAGTTGATGGCGTCTGTAGGTTTACGCAAATGGAGGCCCAAGACAGGCCTTCCTGTTTTCTGCTCGATTTAGTGCTCTGTCTCGAGGTTAGCGTCTTCTCTTGATTGATCCTCATATTCTCACACCGAGTGGAGCATCAGGAGGCCCAAAGAGACGTGATGGGCAGTGCTCCCTTGGCGATGCCACTAACTGCGTGTGATTTTCGCCAGGGCCTTTTGCCTGGAAGCAGGCTTACATAACTGCAGTGACGGGGGATGGGCGCTGTCAGCCTTAAACCCCGCATCTAGGAGGTCTGTGAAATCCCCTGAACTCTAGGGAGCATTTGTGCAGAACCGCAGTTGTAGGAGACAAAGATCCAGTGTTTTGTCTGCGTTTCTTGCGGTGGCTTTTCCGCTTTGAGTGCATTAGGAGCCCTAGAGCTGAAGCTCCCTGGGGGAGAGGCCTTATGCTCAGAGCGCTCACATTGGGCTCCTTTTTGGTCACCGATACTGAGTAGAAGTGCTTAAAAAGCCAAAGAAAAAAAAAGAAAAAAAGAAAAAAAAAACCAAGTCCCCTAGATCAGAACTGACAACTAGGGCAAATGGGCTCAGCTCTGTATACCACTGCCTGCTGGTTTTCCTGTCCTGTAGTCCCAACGTGATCCCTGGGAACTCCAAAGACAGGAACTGACAATAGGCAGGGCTGGCAGGGCTCTGTTAAGCTACAAGGATGGATGATGGGCTGGCTTCAGTCTCTAGTCAGTTTCGCACTGGCACGGGATCGGTGACAGGTTCTGTTTCCTTTTGAGTAGAGGTGGAAGAGGGAGGCTAAATCACCAGGGTTAGTTCACTTGATTCTCATAATAGTTCTGGGAAGTAGGCCTGTTACCACTATGTACTTACAGAAACTGGGTCTGGGAACTGGAAAGTGACTTGTCACATACTAGAAAAGGTGTTGATGGCTGGGCTGTGTGTGTGTGTGTTCATGTGTGTATATATGTGTATATATTTGTGTGTGTGTGTGTGTGTATTTGCTTATGTGTCTGTATGTGCATGTATATATGTGTTTGTATTTGTGCATGTGTGTATGTGTGTGCATATATGTGGGTGTATATATTTATGTGTGTGCATTTATGTATTGTGTATATATGTATATGTGTATATATTTACATATGTACGAACGAATGTATGTGTATATCTGTGTGTGGCATATTTTCCTCTAAGTTTTACTATGTAGTTTTTAAAAAAAATTAGCGCCGGGCGTGGTGGCGCATGCCTTTAATCCCAGCACTTGGGAGGCAGAGGCAGGCGGATTTCTGAGTTCGAGGCCAGCCTGGTCTACAGAGTGAGTTCCAGGATAGCCGGGGCTTTACAGAGAAACCCTGTCTCGAAAAACCAAAAAAAAAAAAAAAAAAAAAAAATTAGCATATGTTACTTAGGCATGATAATGGTTTTATTATGACAGTCTCTTACATATATACCATGTATTTGATTCCTAGTCACCTCCATTACCCTTTCCTGTCACTTTGCCTCTCCTGCTGAGCCTTCCCCTCACCCCAGCTAGGCCCCACGATGTCACGCTGATGTCTCTCTTACAAAGACGAACCATTGAGTTTTGTTAGTGTTGCTTACAGAGACACGGCTGCAAAGGTGTCATTACAGGAGAGCACTCACCTTCACTGAAGACAATGTCTAGTCCTCTCCCAGAAACCACAGAATCGCTGGGCTTTTCATTGTGATTTGCTGCTGGCCCATGTGGCACTCACGGGACTGATGAGAGGCACTCAGCACCTCAGGCGACAGACATCGTGCCCAACTGTTGGAGCTATTGGCTTGTCCACTAGGGCATTCTGAGCACGTTCCCAAGGTGTCTGACTGAGGTCCTTGTCCCAGCTTCTGGACTGAATTTCCGGCTGTATAGCAGTTTCGGACAACCCGTAACTCTCCTGTTCGGTTTCTCATTTCCTGGTGACAGGATCTTATCTTGACACTCCCTGGCCCACACCCCTCTCAGATCTGTCACTGGGCTGGGCAAGTCACTCATGCAGAAGTCCACATGTCCTCTCTGTTCCTTACAAGGCCTGGAGACTGGCAACTCTCCTGGCCCCCCTCCCTGCACAACAACACAGGGCCACACCCGCAGAACAGTTTATCAACACCGGGACACCTGCTCTCTCTGCCTTCTTACCACTTACCTGCTCCCCATCCCAAGTCTTCTGTATGAGGGTGTCCTGGACACTTGAGAAATTACCAAGCATTCAAATGCCATGCTTATGTTTGTCCTTGGGGTCTGAGAGGACCAGGGTCCCATAGACATCTTATATTCCAGGCTAGAACAAGGACCCCTCCACCCCACCCCTCCCTTTCTCTACCACACCAACAAACACTATGGCTGGGTTCTGTTGTTACTCTCGCTTCTCTAACTACCATGGCCATCAAATCTGCCTCTGTCCACACTGGACTGTTTGAGGCTGTTTCTCACTTGCCCATGACTTACATGGTCACCATCCCCTTTGCTGTGTTATTGAAGACCAAATGTCCAGAATGTAGGCGTGGAGGGCATAGCATGCTCACTGTTCTGTGAATTCTCATTGTCATGGCCACTGCAAATCTCTAAGCCTATTAAATAAGCAAATGCAAGGGTGGATTGACAAGACTCTCCCCGCTGCTCTCCAAGCCGTGTCCTGCCGTACTGAATACAGCTACACTTGCTCCTTGGATATTATTACATGCAGAATTTCACCTCCATTCCCATTAAATACAACATATACATGCCCGTAAGCTCTTTATAGATAGGAGCTTTCTTAACCCTCCCATCGATTTAGTGAGAGAGAGACCCAGGGAATGATTGACAGATGCTCAAAGCTCAAGCAACTTCCAGAGACAACCTTCCTAATGCTGTGGCCATTTAATACAGTTCCTCATGTTGTGGTGACCCCCCAACTATAAAATTATGTTTTTGTTGCTACTTCATAACTGCAATTTTGCTACTGTTAGTAATCAGAATATAAAGATCTGTCATACAGGTGGTCTTAGTTGACCTCTGTAAAAGGGTCTTTCAATTCCCAAAAGGTCATAACTCACAGGTTGAGAATCACTGCATTAAGGGGTGAAGCCGGGACACCGTCCCAGGTAGGGCTGAAGCACAGAGCACAGTGTTCTGTGCTGTGCTCAACCACAGGATATTTGCAGATGAGAGGCACCTGACTCCCAGCGCCTCATCCAAACTACAATGGAGTCCAATTAGGGTGCTCACCTTCCCCCTCCAGGTGTCAAACGTCTTTAATCAATAGGTTTCAGCTAGAGTTATAAAGTTGGCTTCGGATCACCCTGGATGTATAATTACGTATTGTAGCGACACATCCTTAAGGCTGTCACACCACATCCCATCATTAAGCCAAGATGAAAAGTACCTCCAGCAGATTCCAGACTGACCTTCTGAGCCTGTTTTATCAAGGAAAGAAGCTGGGTCATTAATGACCTCTCTCCAGTGACGTCCTTTTCTCTCTGGGAAATTTCCTTTGGCTTCCCCTCAGTTCTGTCACTTGTGTCTCATGATTAATGACCCACTAGCTGTCAGCTTTAGAACCTTGGTCCCCACTTGTTCCAATCCCATTACCTTAGGCAGGTCTGCTGAGCCCAGCAGATGTAGAGCAAGAGAGAGAAACTGGAAGATGTTTTTGAAGTATTTTTACATTCACAGTTCTCTTGGGGAGAGCACCTGCTTTGGAACCACAAAGAGAGGCACCACAAGGAGTGGGAGATGGGGCAGGTAGACCAGCTGGCTATATTTGAATGTGGCATTCCCAATGCAAATATGCTATGACTGCTAGAGCCTGTGGCGTGGGACCAAGGTCTCCAGATGTTTTGGGTGAGTCAGGGTTTGTACAGTGACTGCCAGAGGCCATAATAGGTGTTAAAGATGATTTTTTTGAACATTAAATGCATAGCCAGTCTGTGATTGTATCCCGGGGCTTTTGAGTGCTTGAATCTCTTGGTCTTGCTTTTGAATTGTTTAGAATCCAGTCCCACCTATCTACACATGACTTTTGAGGGAGAAGAACATTTGGGATGAGGAATTCCAGCATACTTGTTAAAACTCCTTCTGATATAAAGCCTCATTATGCCTTTTGCCCCCAGTCCCACTGTGGGCTTTTGAGTTCTGCTGAGATCATTAGAGACACGTGTTCCCTTTGTTGGTATATCTCTGCTGGTATATTTCTGTCTGTCTCTCTCTTTCTCATCAATTTTCTACAAATTTAATGATTTTTAAAAGAAATTCTGGAATCCCTGCACCCAAATCTGAGCATTATTTGTTCTGACCACAGGAGGGCCACACAGCAGAGACATCAAGTTGACTACCATAGTCTCTAGCATAGCATTCAATTTCACCTTTGCAGTAAGAGCTATAGAGATGATGTCTATATCAATGGAGGGGCAGCCTTTAACTTGGCTTTGTTCTTGGAATTAATGGGAATGGTCAGGTGGCAACATCTAATACTGACTGGCAGGCAGTGGCTGCTGGTGATAAGCCTAAGGCTTTGCACAGCTCTGAAGGGAAAGGCTACCAGAATTGCCCAGTTGGTGCCCATCACTGGCCTAGGTGAAGCAGGTAGTCAGTAGCAGTGTGCTGGGTATTTGCAGAGCTACTGAGCAATCTTGTGTTGGGGAGATTAACTGAATTATGAAAAACAGGCTGTGGAATGGACATGGCCAGAGATAGAGGCAGGACTGACGGAGTATGAGAGGAAGACATTGTGACTCCCTGTGGTTATTCTTGACCTGGTTAATGCCTATGGAAAGCCTCACTGGAGTTATATTCATCCAGCTGCCTACCCGACCTTCTGAAGCCCAGCTTGATACTGCATTGGTCTCTTTCCCAGAGAACCCCAGTGCTGGCGAGAAGCACTCCAGACCTTCTCTGGAACCTGAGGTAGGCCCTTGCCACATTCCTGCTCAGATGAGTAGCAGCCCGGGAGATTTTGTCATGCAGAGACAGTCTAGCAATGTTAGCAACACGTTCTTGCTCGTGGCTGCTAGGGGGAACTTGCCTTTGTTTCCTGGTTTGCCATCAGGAAATAGAATGCTCCCAGAACTTTGACGGACTTTAGCTCTTTGCCTGGGTTTTATGAACTAGAAGCTTCATCCCACCTCGTCCCCGAGCCACCCCTGAGCCACCATGCACCTCTCTAGTCTCTGTCATCACTGTTGATATTAGAGTACTCCCTTCATGGAACGAAGAAGATGGCTGCCAAGGAACGCTGTGCAGTTCCTGTGATCAGCCACAGGCTGCTCTGACATGATGATCTCAGCGGTCAGCTCTCTGTCTTGACCCCAGCACCACGGTTCCTGAGTCATCTTAATCCTTATCTTTTCTGATGAGATACCAGCCACCTTTATCACATCACCGGGGACACAACAAGTCACATTCCTGACATGACCATGGCTTTGAGCTCTATACAATCTCCCAGATTTCACAGGCTCCCTTTAGACATTCGCTTTTCTGTTTTGATGCTTATTGGAACTGCGTCACAGCCTCCGCATGTACTGTTTCCTGCTGGCCACAGTCTCTCTCTCTCTCTCTCTCTCTCTCTCTCTCTCTCTCTCTCAGGGCCTCTGCAGCCACTGATTTGTGCTGTGTCACAGTTGCTGCTAACACACAGGCCTGGGAGTAGGGGGAGAAGAGAAGAGTCACAGCTAATCACTTCATCATTAGAACAGAACCCATTTCACACAACATGTTCCCACCCAGCTTCAGCCTGCCTTGTGCCCCAGAGCACATGACTTCCACCATGGCATTAAGAACCCCTCCATGTCCTTGGAATCTTGGCTGTGTGCAGGACACCCGGGGCCCCAGGCAGGCACAGAAGCTGCAACAATTATCCATCATTCCATTTAACAATAATCTCATCCACAATTTCAGCTTCAGTCCTGGCTGAAGTGGAGAGATGTCATTAGCATGCGAGAGTGTCTCCAATATGATTAGGATCTCGGCTTTGAGTGTTCCCGAGAGAGGCAGAGCCCTGAACATTCCAGACCGAGCTTCTTATGCTAGGCGTTCTGGCCTGTTTACAGAAGAGCCTCTGACACTCTCAGCAGAGCCCTGAACATTCCACATTGAGCTTTTTATGCTAGGCATTCTGGCCTTTTTACAGAAGAGCCTCTAACACCTCTCAGGCCTGCAAACAAACACACATGTATGCTTACACATACAATGGTGCGCGCGCACACACACACACACACACACACACACACACACACACACACACACACACACAGCTTCTCTTGAATCAGAAGCTGTATGTAAGACCAGGATCATTTAACCCAACATAAAACAGAGGGATGTTTATTACTGTATGGAGAGAGAGCCAAGTCTGAAGAGCAGATATTAACCCAACCTTGGTTTGCATGTTCTGTTACTGCTGTCAGCACTGAAACACAGCTTCTCCTTTTAAAGCAGCAGTATTTGAACTAAGGGCTGCACAACGCAGTCACCTGGGAAACACTTAAGATGACCCCATGCCTGTACAACATGCAGAGTCAAAGTCTGACATTCTCAAAGGATTAGCTTGGGGACAGATATTTTGAATGTGCACTGTGAGTTAGAACTATGGGTCTGAATGCCACCATCTTGGTGATAGGTGGTATTAAGGAAGGTGAGTTATTCTAAATAACTAATTATTCCCAGACTAGAATACTGTGACCATCCAGAGGTGTCTCACACTAACAGTTGCTTTTGATCATCCAACCTACCTACTAAGGGCAGACAGTGAGCATGGCGGGTGGGTGGAAGAGGGCCACATGGAAAGAAGAAGGGAAGAAGGCAGTGGTTGCCCCAGCACCGGGCTGTGGCCCTGTGGTAGTTCTCACACGGCTATTTTGGAGGTGTTAATTTCTTACCTATTTGAGGAAACTTGGCAGGTGTACTCACCTATCAGGAATGTCTCAGGCTTCTGCAGACTGTGATTGCGGAGTAAGGTCACACTCTCTTGAACTGCTCAAATTAAAATCAGAGAAAAATGCTCTTCTGCCTTTACTCTTAGCTCCCCGAAGAGCTGTGAGGTGCAAGACTGCCCTTGCTCCCGCCACGGTTTCACACCATAGAGCCCTCTTTCTTCTGCTTTGGACTAATGACCTCAATGGGCCCCATCTTACAAGACCAAGTTGCCCCCACAATACCCCTGTACCTATTTCCCTGGTCTCGGGTGAGAAGGACGCTGCTCTGTCTTTGCTCTTCAAAGCCTTCCCTCCACCCCTCCTGTGGATAGATCTCAGGCCCTAATTTTTACAAGGCGTTACTGAGCAATCGGAGGGAAGAAGAAGTTGCACAGTTCAGGAACAGTTCATGTGCAAGGTCTTCTCCAGCCTGGCCCCAGCCTGACTCTATCCTCTGCTGTCCACAGGGGCCCCGCTGGGACGCTTGCTTTCCCCTCTCATGCCGTCACTCTTCTCACCCAGACAGAGAACTGAGATGAGACAAGACAAAATAAAAGGCTCTGTCCAAGTCTAGTTTGGTGAACCGACGACTTTGCCAGGCTTACTTGCAGGCACATGAGTGAGGGGTTACTGCCAGGAATGTGGGTGGCCCCCAAATGGCTACATCAGTGGAAAGTTGCTCCATAGCACGTGTGACATCTCTCCCTTTGGGTAACATTCCGCTGCTTATATAGTCTAGCATTGTATACTTTAGGGTACGGTTATTTATGGCTGTTGGTGTACAAAATGGAGTGAGTGGCTGGGATCTAGAGTGAGGGCTGGACTCCCCTCCCCACTCCTTCTATGAGAGAATGTTAATAAGCCTGATCTTGTGAGGATCTAAGGCAGTCCTTAGATCTACTTCGATTTCCAGATGGTAACGGAGTCATTTTTTTTTTTTTTATCAAGCCTGGAAGACAGTGTTCTACAACAGGCCCTCTCTCTTCTGCTTCTTGTCCACGTAGCCCTCAAGAGGAAACAACTTTACCTCTTCCTATGCTCCTTCAAGGCCTATATTAGTCTCTTGAAGCTGAGGTTAACAAGTGACCACAAAGCAAGCAGTTTCCAACAAGAGAAACATATTTCTTCATAGCGCTGAAGGCCAGAAGTTCAAACTCAAGAGGTTATTATGGTGGCTTCCTCTCAGAGGCTCTGATGGAGAAACCAAATCTGGTTTTTCTCCTAGCTTCAGTGGCTGCTGAGGCGTCTCAAGTCTCCCTCTTTTACTCCAAAGGGCATTCATTAGGTATTGGAATTTCTTTCTTTCTTTCTTTCTTTCTTTCTTTCTTTCTTTCTTTCTTTCTTTCTTTCTTTCTTTCTTTCTTTCTTTCTTCCTAATTGTTATTGCATGCATATATGTATGGATATATACATATAAATCTGGGAATTTTTAAAGCTATGTTTCAGCCCATTATAGAGTCTTTATTGCTTCTAGAATGCCCTTCATTCTACACATTACCCTGTGAGTATAACCTTGTTCTGAATTCTGAGACACAGCTAAATTACTTCCGACATACCGGTCTAATATCTGTCTGTGTTACACAATTATTTCAAAGGTCAGCTTCAGCTGTTTGTAGAGTGAACAAAATGAGCACTTCTCTATGACCAAGAGGAGGGTCCTGTGTGCCATAAACTGATAAACACTAAACTGACAAACACTAAATGCTGATAGGGAGTGTGTGTGTGTGTGTGTGTGTGTAAAAGAGAGAGAGAGAGAGAGAGAGAGAGAGAGAGAGAGAGAGAGAGAGAGAGAGAAGAGAGAGAGAGAGAGCAGGACTCTGATGCCCACATCTTAGATGTAGCCCTGCTGGAGCTGGAAGTGGAAAAAAAAGAGGTGCTGTCAATATCACTAGCCAATTACAGGAGGGGTGAGCTGCCCACTGCTGGAGTCTGTTAAGGGCCCGGTGCTGGCAGGTGGATAGATAGAGGAGACCACAGCTGCTTCACGGCACAGTTTTCCTCAGTTGTACCCTTTCAGCAATAATAATGTTGCAGAGAGGACTGAACACTGTGGGAGAGAGGGGAGAATGAGTTCTGAGGGCCCAGCAGGGAATTTCAGGGCCTGGAAGAGACTAATTTATTTCCACAGTGAGGAACCTGATGGTTGGTGTCTAAAGCCAGCGACTGTAAATTGAATTGTGTACAAGCTGGATAGATGTTGCACCGGAAGGCATTGGGAGATGCCGAAAGGTGTAGACCTTGTTAATGGGGACAGAGCTCATCGCACAGGCTCTTTTGATTGGATGTTGTTAGAGGGAGTGAGGTTGCTGATGGGAGGGGACGAGGCCCAAGGCATGGCCACCAGGGGGAACTGAACAATATACATCTTCTAAGGAGAACACAGGGGGAACAAAAGCCAAGGGGAGAGCTGTGGAGAGGCCCTGTGGGTGCCAAGCACCCCCCTACCACAGCAGCAGCGTTTTGGGTGCAGCAGGCTTCGAATGCCTGTTGGTGCAAAATGTCTGGGACACTCACGTTGAGGGCCAGAGGGAGCCCCACAATGGATTGCCTGCCACCTTCCCTCTGGTTGCCAGTTAGTATGTGTGACAGAGGAACAGTTCCACACTGAGGGCCCAAGTTCAGACTCCAGCTTGGGCCAATGCACTACAGTACATTCCCTGTTTGTAGCCCTGTCTCTTGGTGAGTTATTTATTCACTGAGAGGGTGGGTGTGACAATCTGCCCCCCCCCAATACTATTTTAAACCAACAAAAATAATTTTATTTGTGCGCTCCTCCCCTCCTCCTCCCCACCTCATTAGTTTGCATGTGCATGTGCAGAGGTCAGAGGTCAACTTCTGGTATTGTTCCTCAAGAGCTGTCTATCTTAATTTTTAAGGCAGAATATCTCACTGTCACCTGGGATCACAGGGTTTTGTTTTGTTTTGTTTTGTTTTGTTTTGTTTTTTGCCAGGTTCTTGGACCCGAGACCCCCAGGGACTGTCCTCTCTTTACTTCACAGTCACTGACCTGTGAAGGAACTGACCTGGCTCTAAGTAAAAACATAAGCCCATGTTCCTTCCCAGGTTCTTACTGGGTCTTGTGACATCTCTCACATGCCCATTGTTGCGGGTGAAAGCATTCTAGAAAGTGTATGAGCATTAAAATAAGATTCATTTAAGAGTGGTCTTTCCCTAACTGAATATGGGACCACCTGTCTGGAGTTCTAATCTCTTCTCTCTGCTAAAAGGTCCTGGTTCTCCTTGACCAAAGACTTAGAGAAGGGATAAAAATGTGGCACTATTTAGATAACTATCATTACAGTAAAACTCCCCTGGAACTAACTTGTCTAGATAATTGTTTATGGAATTGATGTACACTCACATATGGGCATCACATGTGAAAGTCCAGTCACATACGGACTTTCAAAGTCACATGACACCTGAACCTGGAAAGGGATGATGCATTCTATTTTAGGTTTTTGCTGGGCTCGTGAAAAGCAACACAACACCAGGATTTGCTTTTCTGGGTAAATTTGGAGAGATCTTGGTGGGAATTGACACTTAGTTGGATTCTTCTACAAGAGTGTGGCACGGAGGATCCAGTCCTAAATTTGAGAGCCACAAGACGAAATCCTTTTTCCAGCAGTCATTTACCTGGTAGGTGACTTTGCGCAGGCACTCCTCTTTAATGCTTTTTAGAAGGCCCATGAAAATATGGCATACGCACAACCACAGCTCTGGAAGTTGGTGGTGGTGGGGCATCTCTGAAGACTTTTACTTCAATATCCCATTGCTTCCTTACCTGCTGCCACTCCCTTATGGGCAGGAAGACTTGGACATTGTCTTAGTCAGGGTTTCTATTCCTGCACAAACATCATGACCAAGAAGCAAGTTGGGGAGGAAAGGGTTTATTTGGCTTATACTTCCATATTGCTGTTCATCACCAAGAAAGTCAGGACTGGAACTCAAGCAGGTCAGGAAGCAGGAGCTGATGCAGAAGCCATGGAGGGATGTTCCTTACTGGCTTGCTTCTACTGGCTTGCTCAGTCCCACATGGCAAGCAGGCGAAGGAGAGAGAGTGAGACTCCCTTCTTCCAATGTCCTTATATGGTCTCCAGCAGAAGGGGTAGCCCAGATTAAAGGTGTTTGCCACCACACCTGTAATCCCAGATGACCTTGAACTCGGAGATCTCCCTGCCTTAGTCTTCTGGAATCCATAGCCACTATGCCTCAAGATCTCCATACCAAGATCCAGGTCAGAAACTTCTCTCAGCCTCCAGGTTAGAGTCACTGGTGAGCCTTCCAATTCTGGGTTGTAGTTCATTCCAAATATAGTCAAGTTGACAACCAGGAATAGCCACTACAGACATGGAAAATTAAATACTGTATCTTTGGCAAAAGGCGTTTCTTAGTCCAGACAACCATTAGAACAAAATACCACATATCATGTAGTTTACACGTAAGAGTAATTTATTTTTCACACTTCTAGGAGCTGGGAGCTTCAAGATCAGGGTATTGGCCTCCTTCTTCATAGATGGTGCATGTTGCTGTGTCTTTACCAGGTAGAAGGAACAAGATATGTCTCTGAGCCTCTTATATAAGAATAACAATTTAATCATGACCTAACCCTACCACTACCTCACCTCCATCTTTTCTCCACACCAGTATCTTGAAAGTTAGGATTTCGATATGTAATTATGCAGTGGTCCTATATATTTAACATGGGAGGGGATTTTTCTTTTTCTTAAGTTAGAATTGAAATGGGTAAAAGGATGGAGAAGGGAATGTGGGGCATATCTGTATCACCAATTGATCCCGTGTGGCTAGAGCCTCAGCATCAAGCAAAGATGTTGTGGATGAGACAGTGGAAAGGGATCAATGGTTCAGCCCTATACACTGGGTGTCAATCAGGGGAGGTAGTGGGGCCAGGTGAGCTACTGTGGTTTCCAGGGTAAGAAGGAGAGAGGTAGGTCTACATAGAATTCTGACTGTCCCCATGAGCCAAAGGTACCCATCTTAGAAACCGGTCTGAGTAGGGTATGGTTTTCACAGAGGCTTCAAGAAGGCTGCTTCTCAGCCTTGGCATTGTTGCTTTCTTCAGGAGGACACAGAACAGATCTGACATGAACCCTGCTGTCTTCCAGTGACAAGCCCCCCTTGATGGCTACCTTCTGGCCTGTTTCTGTTTACTTTTCATCACCTTGCGTGAGATTGAGGTTTGTAGAGTGTGCTGGGTCAGGTTAACTCGGAAATTGCAGGGGCAGAGACAGTTTCCCTAGGATAATGGGCTTATTGGAAGATGGCTTGCCGGAGGGCAGGAGGAAAGGGAGGTTTAATTGTTTCTGTTCAGATTTTAAGGGTGTTGACACCAGGCTCCGTATTCGCAAACCCAAACTCTACTTGCTGACAGCCCACCGCTTTCTAGCAGGGAAGTTGTGCTTCTACTTAACTTATTCCTTATTCACCAGTGTTGAGTGAGCTTCCACGATCGCAGTTTCTGCTCTAGGCAATTTAGAAGCAGCAATGAACAAACAGACAACACACTCGGAGTTTATGTCCCCAGTAGGGGAGACAGAATAAACAGATGACTAAGAGGTGTGCACAGTGCAAGCCTGTGCCCTCCATAGATCACAGCTTCCGGAGGAGAGGGCATTCCTCTTTGCCCAGCTCTTCAGACCCTTCCCAACTACCTCTCCAGCGCCCCCCCTCCCCTCTGCTCACCTGCCAGGGAGCCGTATGAATCCTGTATCCCATTGCCTCCAAACCCAGGTAGCATCCCTGTCCATAGGCTCTTGATTTAGTTGCAAACCAGGTTTTCTAAAACCATCCAGATGTCACTTTTTTTTTTCTCTTCCTGTTCCTTTTATCCTTAAAGTCTTGACTTGGTTGGAAACCATAACCAGAAGCTGGGTTGGGTTAAAGAATTCTGGCTCCATTTCTATGCATCTGTTGACACCCTTACACCCCAGTCTGACAGCATTAGTTTCAGCCCACAGCCCACAGCCCACAGCCCAGCACATGCTTAGCCAGTGCTTTCTGATCAAACCTCAGATTAGCATGTGGACTTCAGTGGGAAACAGTTCAGGACCCTTAGGGTCTAGTGGTACTCAGGGAAGGGGGGGGGGCAGCTTCCTTGATTCTGATGCCTCCAGCCCTTGTGGTTAAGCACAGTCAGGCTGAGAACAGCTTGACCCAGATGCTTGTCCAGGTCCACAGCGGCTCCTTATTATACTTCAGAGCATACTCAACAGGCTTGAGCCCTGCTCTGGGTGTTGCCCTTCCATTGCCAGTGGATGCTATCCAAGGGCTGAGCTGTGTTATCCGGCAGGTGGATGAGCAGGGCCTCGGCCACAGCTCAGCTCAAAGAAGCCAAAGCAAACACTGGGTGTCTCAACTGGTTGCATTCCTGAGCTCATTAAATGGGATGAGCTGAGCTCAGCTAGATGGACGACAGGGAGGAGCCTGAGAGAGTCGGAGCCCCGGAGCCCCAGGATACAGGAGCCAGGCAGTGGAACCTGCTGTAAGGAGCTCAGTGCTTGGTCATTTCTGTCCCTTTGTCTGTCCCGATTCAGTCCCCTCTATAGCTTAATGTGCCCCAAACATGGTTCAAGCTTTGGGAATTTTTTTTTCCCTGCGGAGGGCATTTTTGACACTGCTCATAAGAAACCCGCTAGTAGGCAAACAGACAGGCTTGGGTGGAGGCAGTCAGTCGACGGGAAAGGATTATGTGAGACTAAAGCTGATGTGACAGGCTGCCCAGCCGAGAACTGGCAGGCTGGGAGTTCACAACCTGAGGAGAGTCAGGCAATGACAAAGAGAGAGAAAGTGCCTTGGGGATCTTCAGGGTCACTTTTGGGACAAGATGTTCATGAAAGATGGGCAGGGCATGGATTAGCACCTGGGTAACTATTTTGCTTTACCTTCAAGCTAGCTCCATGGTTAAATTGTTCTTTAGTGTGGGGCTAATCCGAACAGGAAATGGGTTTCATGGCATGTGTGACCTTGTGATGTTTGTGGGAGTCGAGTACTATATTAATTCCTATTTCATGCACTGAGAGAGTGGGTGAAGGAGAGAAATCAAATGGAATTGCATATAGGTTCTAATTCTGAGGAGCTATGAAGCCTTGGGCAACTTTCCTACCCTCTCTCCGTCTGTTTTCTATTATGTATTGAGGATAGTGCTATCCTGAGACGAACAGGCTTCTGGAAAGTAATTTGTATCAGATGTGGGAATGTTTAAGTCAACTATTACTTCGGTCTTAGTGTATTTAGAGTGCATTTTAGTAAAAATCACCAAGGTGTCTATGGAGGGCTGGGGGGGGGGCACATCTGGAACTATAGAATGAGTGAGCCAATGAGAAGGGACTGGCGAGGCCAGGGGCCAGCCATAGTGAAAGTGATCTAGATTTCCCTGGTTATAGGACCCTGTGTAGGTGCTGGTGGTATTTTCAGGAACAAAAGTCCAAAGACAATTAAACTCAGCCATAATCAGCTTGTCTTGTCACTTAGCCCTAAAAAGGACTTGGAATGAGTTTTGGAAGGAGTGTTGGGGACAGGTTCAGTGGCGTAGAGATTTGAGTGACAAGTGAAAGGAAGGCACTAAACCCAGATCCTATGGGTGTCATGGGATGGGCTCATGCATGCATTTTGTCTCTCTGATAGAAATAGGACCACTCTAGCTACACCCAAGAGACCATGCTATTGACTCTCCTTGGCGACTGACAGCAGGGCCCCTGGACTGAGAAGAATGACGCTTATCTTCCAGGACATACTTTTTGCATTGCTATGACCCTTGCTGCCTGGAAGGAAGGGTTGAGCTAAGCTCAGCACGTGGCATGCATATGTTGCCTGAATATCAAAGTGTCATTATTTAATTGGTGTGCATGTGTGTGTGTATTTGAAGGTATATGTGCTTCATATGCTCTTGGGTGTGCAAGTACTTATGAATCTTGAGGTCAGAGGTCAAACATCCGTGTCAGCAGCTGCCTGTCTCGTTTAGAGACTGCATCCCTTCCTGTCCTGGAACTCAGGCCCTTGTGCTTGTGTGGCATGCATTTTGCCAACACATTTATTTGCCCATCTCTAAGAATGTGTCAACTTTAACATTCAGTTAGAGGAGAGACAGGTTCTCGCTGACACAGCGCTGAGTCTCTGTGCATCTCCTGTGCATGGAGAACAGCTGCCTTCCTGGTCTTTCCATGGTTGTCCGTTTCCAAGCTTCGTGTTGACTCGAGTGTAGCTTTTCTTGGAACTTCCTTTTGCTTACCAGGAAGGACACAAATTAAGGAGTGAAGCATCCCAGGTGTCCCGACTTGTCTCGCCTTACACTCTGACCATCTTTTACACACTCACTGGCAAATCGGAATGCTTTCTGTCTCCAGTGTAAAACCTCCACACTTATGCATGGCTCTGCCTCACATTGAACACAGAGCCCCTGGTCTCTTCAGCATCTGTCAGATGGATTACATTGAACAAAAAATGAATTCAATAGGATGGCCATAAGAAATACACATGTTAAGCAACTTTAGATACTGACATGTGAGTTTTACATGTGTGCCAGAGGAGCAAAGTGACAAGAGTGGCCTTGGCAATGAACTCCTACCTGCTCTAGCATTCCCTTTCAGTCATGGGGGCAAAGAAGGAGCTATCTTTGAAGATACGCTGGAGTTTTCAGTACTTGTGGGTTTTCGTGTATTTAGAGACACTCCACCAGGGTTGTGGCAAAACAAACAAGCAAACAAACAAACAAACAAAACCGGTGGGAGTCTCAAAAAGAGACAGGAAAATTGTTTTCCTAGGTGAAAAGGTGAACCACTGTGCATTCTCTTCTCACGGTTTGGGTCTCTGAGAAGTGGTGAGAGGGGCCCAGTAGAGTGACATCTTCTAGTCAGGTAACTGTTTTCCTCACTCCTACTGGTGAGAAAAAGCCACCTTCCTCCTCTGCAAATGCTTCATCCTCTGCTTTGATTAAGGCTCTGCATCCTTCCGAACTGAGCACACTTTAACCCTCGTTCTGCTTTCTCATCTGGGAGAAAAGGAGGCTAGACCATAGGTATTAACACTGCCCAGACCCAGCTTCTCCCAGAGGCTGGCATTAGGGGTTTGGGGCTGGATTTAGACCACCTATTGGATTGTAAGTCAGGGTCCTTTCGTCTCTGACTGGGCTGGACTCCTCGCATGTCAAAGCACTAACTTCTTCCAATCCAGGGGCTGCCTTTGATTGTGCACTGGGCAAAGGCGTCAATCCTGCATGCGTCTCTCATTGGACCTTCTATCCTTCAAGTCAGAGGGTGGGAACTCTGTTATTTCTTGGTCCTGCTTAAGGAGCAGCCCACAATAGATGCATATTTGGTGCCCACCCCTATACAAATGGCAACCAGCGCAAAGGCTCATTCACATGACTGGCCTCACATGAACCGGAGGCAATTGTGAACGTGGTTCAAAGCACCATCGTTTTTATATTTGTTAAGGACGTGTGTTAAGTTCTGTGTCAAGGCCACTGCCTATAGAGGAATTATCTTGTTAATGATGTCAGCTGTGTGCCTGTTAAATTCTCTGCACTAAGTGGTCTTTGGTCACTTGTATGGATTGAGCTTCTCATTGCCCAGTGGGTTTGGGTTGTCACAGGTGTGTCACAGATAGGCCAAGTGAGATGGTCAGAGAGTCGTAGAACCTTCCAAAGCCCCTGGGTGATTTAAGTCCAGGCCAATGCAAGCACAAAGACCTCAGAGAGTCTGAACCTTATGCTGTACATTTCAATCCTCAAAGCAACTTTTGGCGTAGCCTTTAGAACTTCTAATTCTTTGGAACAAGAAAACTGGAAAGTTCCAGAGCCTGGAGGTAGGCATGATGAATTTGAACTTGGTGTTTGGGATCTGCTTTTCTGCAGAGATTCTCACACAATCCTGGGACTTTGTGTCTGCAAGTTCCATGTTTGTAGATTAAATTATGGGGAGGGTGGAAATCTGGGGGGAAAATCATGTCTGAACTGAATGTTGTTTTCTTGTCAGTTGCTAAGCACTTCAGTATAATTTGGTTTTATTATTTTTTCATTTATTTATTTATTCATTCATTTACTTTTCATTCCAATCACAGCTCCTCCCACCTCTCCTCACAGCTCCACCCTCACAAATCTCTCCTCCTGTTACTCTCTCTCCTTCTCCTCTGAGAAGGGGAAGCCCCCCCCCCCTTGGGTATCAACCCTACCTGGCACATCAAGTTGAAGCAGGACTGAGCATCTTCTCTTCCACTGAGGCCTGACCATGAAGTCCAGTTATGAGAAGGGGATCAGAGGCAGAGACAGCCCCAACTTCCATTGTTAGAGGACCCACATGAAGACCAACTTGCATACCTGCTACAAATGTTTAGGGGCCCTAGGCCCAGCATCTCCATGCTCTTTGGTTGGTGGTTCAGCCTCTGTGAACCCCCATGGGCTCATCTTAGTTGACTCTGTAGTTCTCATTATTTTTATTTATGTGTATGTGTGTATGTCTGCATGTGGGTACTTGCACAAGTGTGCAGTTGCCCATGTAGGACACAGGTGTCAGATTCCCTGGCACTGGAGTTACAGAGGGTTATGAGCTTCTGGTAGGTGCTGAGAACCAAATCCCAGTCTTCTGGAAGAATAGCAAATGTTCTTAATGCCGAGCCATCTCTCTATTGCCAAATCCAGTATATTTATTTACATAGTTGTACATTGTGTTGGGTATTAAAAGCCCTGTAGTGATTACTTATGCACACAGAGGAATATATGAAAGTCATATGAAAAACACTACACCACTTTGTGTAAGAGACTTGGGTATCTGCAGATTTGTTTTTTTTTCAGGGCTCCTAGGACCAATCCCTCATAGGTACCAAAGGATCAACTGAACATTATTAGTTCATGGCCTGGGAAACTGAGGCTCAAGTGGATGCTGTGATTTTCAGTTACACATAAATTAAGACATGGTAAGCAGGCATGATAAAGTTGATGCCTTCCTCCCAACACGAATTCATTGTTGAGCTTTGGAACAGTCTTCCTTGATTTCACTGTGGTAAACGGAATAGGGTCAAGGTCTCAGTGATTGTGGGCCGTTCCGAGTTCTTTTGGTTTGCAGAGGCTCCGTATCCGACTCAGTACGGAAGGTGAAGGGTTAGCAGAAAGGACCTGACAAGATGAGACAGTTAGCTGGTTACATGAGCACCCACTCACCGTTAGACCAGAACTCCACCCCGGCCTAATCCCCCAAAGGCTGTGCAGCAGGGCGGACACGTCCAGCCGGAGCAGATTTTCTGTTGATGGGTCCTGGACTGAGGCCAGCCTCTCTGGAGGACCAATCCTGGTGGGAGGAGGAGACTTCCTGTAGGGACTTTATGAATGGCATGTGGGTGTTGGCTTAGCAGCAGACCTTGGGGAGAAGCAGGACTCACCAGGCCCCCAGCCTCAGACCTGCAGGAGCCCGCTGGTAAAATATCTTTGCCCACTTACTTCACGTTTATTTGTAACCTGAAAGTCATTTTTTACTTTCAATTGAAAAGTCTATATTTAAACAAATTTTCGAAGAATCCACTACTTCCCAGAGCCGTCCAAGGCTGGGAGTTTCTGTGTCCGTCTCTGGAAACAGAGGCATCTCTCCAACTTTCAGAAGGAGAGAATGAGAGTGGCCAGGCAGAGCAAAAGAGCCGGGGAGACCCAGGGGTGGGGGTGAGGGTGGGGGTGGGGGTGGGTGGGTGCTACAGAGTGGCCTGTTAGAATGGGAGGGCAGGAAATCAGGGGTCAGCTTTTGTCTGTCTGTCCGGGGGAGAAGCATTGGAAGTTTTCTGTCTGCCGATCACCTTTCCTTATCACTTTTCCAGCCAGCTTTGTGACTCTAAATGTTGGACGGAGAACTGATAAGGGTAGGTGACTGGCGCTCACAGCCTTCAGAAACCCTTGGCTCACCTGCATCTTCTTGTTGGAAAAAACCCTATGCAGCTGTCCGTAGATGCTCTGGGGTACCACAAGACGTGAGGGGGAGGTCTCCTGGGATGGGCAACAAGACTAGTCTGAGCTTCCTTCCTGAGGATGCTGGGATAGACTTGGTGAAGTTTTCAGTTTGCTTGTTCAACAAGTACTTTTTGTACCTGGGCTTAGGGCCTGCTCTAGGAGGACAGTAGGTGGGGGATTGGTGTTGGGGAGTCCTTATTTTGAGACTGTTAAAATAGATAGCTGGATGATGAATGAAAAGGCTATGGAGTTATGGAATTTTAGGGGCTCCTATTTTTTTTTTAACAGGTAAGAACAGGAATTTCTGATTTAAGCCAAAAGTTGCATCCTGGAAATTGTCTTTAGCAAATGACAGATACTCATGAAACTCTTGTGTCTTTTTCAGTTTGTAGAGCATGCTCTAAGGGAATGTCTCTTCTGTCTTTTTCAGTTTGTAGGGCATGCTCTAAGGGAATGTCTCTTCTGTCTTTTTCAGTTTGTAGAGCATGCTCTAAGGGAATGTTTCTCAGCAACGACTAAACACATTGTTTTGTATTAAAGATGGCTGCTTATTATGTTGTTGATTCAGACTGATTTTTTTATATATCATCATTATTTCTGCAAAATCAAATCCAATATGTTTCTGTGAATGGGAAAATGGTGGTAATTAACGACACATGCTTGAGTCTAACTTCATCTGTGTGAACGAAGTCAAGCCACAGGTAAAACTCCTGTACTATAAATGCTTCCATATCCTAGATTGATAATTACAACCATGATTTGTAGCTCAATCAAAAAGCTCTCTCTCTCTCTCTCTCTCTCTCTCTCTCCCTCCCTCTCTCTCTGTCTCTCTCTCTTTGTGGTTACAATTAAATGTTATGTTTTCCTTAAAGAGTAATATATAGTTTTTAGATTAAGATTGTGCATTAAAACAAGTTCATTTTGTCTTACTACATAAGCTAATTCCAACTCATGGTCCTCCTGTATCTTCCCATGAACGCTGGGGTTAAAAGCATGCACCACTCTGCTAGCAGAACAGTTGTAGTTATATGTATATATACACATACACATGCACACATACATACAAGCCCTAGATGCCAGAGCCTTAGGATTCAGGGATAAATAGAGTCAACAACCCCACTGTGTTCTGCCAACCTCCATCCAGGTGTTCAGGACATTTGAATCCAGGACACATGGCTGGTGCCTACTTCCTGGCCCCAAAGGCTGCTCATCACACACACACACACACACACACACACACACACAAGTGATACATGTGCATGTCCAAGCATGTCTGTGAGAAGATCAGAGGAGGATATCAGGTGTCCTGCTCTGTCACTTTCTGCTTTATTCCCTTGAGACAGGATCTTTCCCCATCATTTTAGCTCCATTCTCTGGCTGGCAAGGTCTAAGACCTCCCTCATCCCATAGCCCCATGCAGGCAGGGATGGAGTAAAGCCTGGCTTTTTATGTGGGTACTGGGGACCTGAACTCTGGTCCTTACATGTGTGCAGTGGGTGCTCCTACTGAGGCGATCCACCCAGGAAAATGTGGTCTTAACTGTCGCTGCTCCTTGCTGTAACCTGGTGGTTCTGGATGATTCTAATTCGGAGTCAGTTACACCAGAACTTCTGGGGGTGTAGTTTGGCTAAGAGCCGATGTGAGGGAACATCCAGAAGGCATTTGGTGTCCCGTTGGTGGGACTCCTGGCTCTAATGCAGTAGTGTACAAGCTCGGTTATCTGCTGCTGTTGACGCGTCCGCCCTTCTTACAGATTCTGCTTTGATTGATGTGGGTGTGGCCTAGGCCTTGCAGCTGTGCAGCGTTTTCTCATGGACATCACAGACTGGTACGTACCTCTGCAACGGCAGCTGATGGACTGTGAGTTCGGGTGCCTACTTCCTGGCCCCAAAGGCTGCTCAGTGCCTACCTTGTTCCTTCTTATGTAAACTGGATCTTGGGGACAGTGAGAGAAGTGGTCACCTGCTTTCAAAGGCAGCTGAGACTCCTGAGGGCTTTCATGAGGTTGCTGTTACCAGAGAAAACTCAGGATCTTGCTTAGATCTCAGTAGAGGCATGAAGAGCAGCTTATGTGGACAAAGTACAGACAGAGATTCTGTAGTCTCCCCAACCCCCTCCCCCCAAGCCAGTTAAGAGTTGACTGGGCAATGGTTGTATAGATTTGTTGAGAAGTTCCTACCCTCCCTCGTCACACATGGTCACATGAGGATGTGACGGTTTCCTGGTGAGACCCTGCAGGGCTTCAAATGATCACATAACAGGATATGACATACGTCTGTATAACTCCATTTTTATACAGACTCTTCCCATTTTTTTGATTGTTTCAAAGACATACACATGGAAAGACATAAATAAAGCTTGTCCTTGGGAGATAGGATATTAGTGATTAAGAGTAGATGGCCCATTAATTTAGGGCTTACTAGGAACATCTGTGAGTAAAACTCCCTTCCCGTTCAATGTTAATTAACTTAATTATGACACCTGAGGCCTGAGCTCAGCGTTGCTGCTATCATATCTAGATCATAGTTGGCATGCTAGAATTCAAAGTGGGTAGCTAACGTGCAGTATGTCACATAGAAGATGGAGTCCACATTTGAATCCAGGACACATGACTGGTGAGTGGAAAGGTTCAAATGGAGCCAGTTTCCTGGGGTATGACCTGAACACCTGGATGGAGGTTGGCAGAACACAGTGGGGTTGTTGACTCTATTTATCCCTGAATCCTAAGGCTCTGGCATCTAGGGCTTGGCACATGACAGGCTCAAACTCAGTGTCAGTAGAATAGAAGCTCCTGAGGGGGAGATGTGCACAGATGATGATCATCTGCTCTTACAGCCTCCAGCCTCAGTCATGCATGGCCTCTCAGAGATGCAAGCCTAGGAATGTCCTCCCCAGGAAGGAGAACAGAGGAGATGTGTCAAGATCTGACCAGTGCACTCACCTTTTCTTTCCAGACTTTGAGTCAAAGCCATGTAGGACCTCCTGGCCATGCTCTTTCTACCATGACACAAGAGTTTTTACTCCTATTTGGATGGGAGTAGATCTAGTGCTGTGCCCAACCTTGGGTCCCCCATTTGTGTCCATGGGATGACCCAGGCAACTCCCTACCAGGGGTGACTATGCAGGGTCAGAAAGAGGGGAGGCCTGTATGATCCAATATCTATAGAGCCCAGCCAGCCATGCAGGCACCCCGCCTTCCTGCTCCAGGGTGCTTCGTGATTGCTCATGAAAAGAAGGCTTACTTCTGGCTGGAAATCCCTGAGGCAGCGGATTTTGGAGTGAGCAATCAATCCCAGGGACATCAGGGGAATGCAGGCTTGTCTGCAGAGCAGAAAGCCGCACTGAGTTAAACACAGACACACGCAGGAAGCTCGCGCTTCCTCAGGTCAGGCAGGCGGCTCTGATATTAAATCTCTGCAAAAGAATGTCTTCATGTTTATGGATGGCGGAAGAGGCAAGAGCTTATGAAAAGAATGAGAGACAGCAGAGCCAGGATCAGCAAGTCCCCATCACACAGAAGAGAGGTCTAAGCTGCCCAGACTGGGGCCTTCCAGCCTCGAGTGACCTCTAAGTGAATTTGCTTGGCTGAAGTGTGGCCATGGGTTTCTATTATCTCTGTCTCTGCTAAGTAGCTGGTTCTCTTTCTGTAGTTCTACAAGACTAGGGCTTCTTTATTTTTATTATTTTTTAACTTTAAATATTGTATTTATTTATTTAATTATTTGGTGCATGTATACACATGTGGGGGACAAAGGATAACTTTTGGGAATTACTTCTCTCCTTCAGTTACGTAGGTCTTAGAGATCAAACTCAGGATATCAAGGTTGGGCAAGTGCCTTTATCCACTGACCCAACTTGTTAGCCCAAGACCAGGGATTCTGATGACCAGAAAGATCATCACAATGACAATGGGATTTGCCTCTCCTTAGTCAGCACTCTGGCAGCAGGAACGCATTTGATTTTTGCAACAACCGAAGGCACCAACCATTGTTACCAATAAGTGGACCAGAAAACAGTGGCCCGGATATAATCTACTAGGCCTGCTCAAGAGGCAGAGAAAAAACTCCCAACCCAGCTTTTACTCCAATCTCCAAAGGCTCACAGAGTGCTCATGGAGAACTCCAAGTCAGTGAAATGTGAGCCCACATGGCTGGGGCTTTGTGTGGGAATTGCTCTCAGATGAGAACAGGTTAATCCTTAAAAACAGTGCAAAGAATATTCAGTTAATTAGCAGGTATTCCTTGTTACCTCTGTGGAAACAGGGAAGAGCTACCAGGGATGTCTAGAGGATGGCCAATGGCAGAGTTGGGGTTATTCTGTAATCTCATGCTCTTAGTACTTGGCCACTTTTCTTTAAAAATGTAGCTATTATTTGGTCCCTCATCTGTGCCTGGTTCCACCTCATCCTGTTTATGTAGCACATCCATGGGTCCCTAAGAGACATATTGTATATGGTGTGGTGGGTGGGAATTTGAACCCAGGTTCTTCTTATTCACCAGAGTATGGGCCATTGTTTCCCCGTGCTGTGGCCACCACTGTTGATGTGACCCAGGTGTACTGGGTACAGATGTCACGGGTTACACTGTCACAGTGTGGGTTTCTGAAATAGGATCACTTAGACCAAGCATCTCTGTGGGAGGATAGCATAGGGCTGGAGGAGTGGAGGGAAGATGGAGCCCGTTCAATCCCTGCTTTAGGGCTGGGGGCCACAGGGAAGTAAAACAACTTAAAGTAACAAGAAAAGAGATGAAAGGAAAGGCCTGTGACAGTAATCAATCAGAAGACATGGAACTCATGTTGTATTAAATCCATTCCATACACAGGACGACGAGGGCATCACAGACTGAATGTGGAGGCAGCCCAGTCCTCCAGGTCTGGAGTCCCTAGAAAGTTCATGGCTCCATACTTCCTAGGGACCTAGGCTTAGCTAACTCTTCTGTCACCATCCTGAAACTCTTAAGACATTAAAAAAAAAAAAGTATTCTGACATTTCCCCTTTGTTCTGGGCCCCAGAAGTAATGTAGCCAGCCCTTCCTCTGAGAGAGAACTACTAACAAGGTCTTCCATTGGAGTAAGCTGTGGTTTCTTTCCTTATGTCAAAAGATCTGCTTCCAGGCTGGCTGCATCGGTAGAGGCTGAGGCCAGAGTGTGGTCCGGACACATGCCCAGGTATCAGCTGGGGAAAAGTGCTGGAAGCATGTGAGGATGATGGTGATGGTGATGAAGGGCTTCAGGTCTGAGTTCAAGTCATCTTTGTGTTGCTGTAGTTGAGCATGGGCAAGTTGGGGTGAAAGAGTCACGTAGGCGATGTGCAGGGAACCGATGTGGTATATGTGTGGTACTGTGCAAGCCATGTGCTCCCAAAATGCACCTCACCATCACAGCCTTGTCCCTTTGCCCTTGTTCTTGTCCTCTAATGCTTCTTTCTTACTGTTATTTGCATTCAATGCCTCGAGTTTGTAATCACAGAGGGAGCACTGGCATTGGAAATGTAACCAAACACTCCCCGAACCAAGGGTGGAGACAGAACAATTTTCAGCCTGGAAGTAGAGCACAGTTCGCTAATAAGAGCATTATCCCATAGACAATTAATAGCAATATAAAGAATGTAAATATATGTGGAAGGAAACAAAATCACAGGTACAGGTTTGATATGTAGACACGTTGTAGTGTAAAGACTTAGGGGCCGAGTTGAGAGCTCAGTGGTCAAGTGCTTCCTGCATAAATGTGAGGACCGGATTTCATTTTTCCACAGTCCACTAAATGTTGGGTGGGCATGGCAGCCTGCCTGTACTTGCAGTCTCAGAAGACAGGAAACCCCCAAGCATGTTCTGGGGGAGCTCTGGGTTTGATTTAGAGGGTCTAGATGACCTCTGACGTCCACCTTGAGCCTCCACATGTACACATATATGTGCACTCCTACATGAGCACACATACCCAGGCTAACACTCATGCACAAACACACACACCATACATGTGGAGATGGAAAAAGAAAATAAAAATATTAAAAATATTTAGAGGAAGAGCCGTAGTGTAAAATATTAGCAATACAAGTGGAAGCTTTGGGTCTGGTAAGGCAGTTGAGCATTCAAGAGCATTTGCCACTACACTTGGTGACTTGAGTTCTTTCTCCAGGTCTCAAATAATGGAAAGAAAGAAATGACTTCCATAAGTTGTCCTCTGACCTGACATGGACAACACTGTGCCACATGACTGTCTGCCTCTCCCAAGGCAATAATCAATCAATCAATCAATCAATCAAACAAACAAACAACAAATGTAATTTAGAATACCTTAACCTTTAAAGTAATAATCTTGGGACAGGATTGTTTTACTTAATGAGGAGGGGGACATACTTAGTAATTACAAAGAAAAGATTACTAACTTTAATATAAAAATTCCAAGTTAGCGGCATTGCAAGGCAACATAAAGATGGGTGGTAGGTGGTGGGTAGAGATGCATACCAAACCCCTCATGCTCTAGGAACGGTCTATTCCACACTATTAGCGCCACTGTCACCAGCCACAAGGATCTACTGACATCTGAAGAGAAGCTGGTATGACTGAAGAAATGAATTCGGCATCTCACATAAGTTCAGTTAGTTAGATGCAGATAGTTGCACGGATGAGTAGTGACTGCTATATAAGCCAGCACAACCCTTATAGAATATTCCTCAAAGCTGTATGATGGGCAAAATGCAGTCATAACAAACAAACCACTCTAAAGGGTAGGCCCCATGCCAGGCAGTGGATTGCCAACCCAAAATGAATCTTACAGGTCCTTTGCACTCATGTGATGACTTTCAGTTTTGTGTTTCTGTGGGATTCCTGTATGAGCAAATGTGTATGTCTCTGTTTCTCGAGCTTTTAAAAAAAAAACCCAAAGTTCCTTTTCTTCTGTTTGTTTTGTCTAATTATGATTTTTTTGTTTTATCGTATTTTATTTTATTATTATTTCTCAAGTGCCTGTTTGTTTTCTAACAAGAGACAAAAAGGCTGCGTGTCCAGATGGGAGGAGGAGTTGGGAGGAAACTGGGAGGAGTAGGAGGAGGAAAACTAAAATCAGAATATAGTGTATAAAAATGTATTTTCAATAAGAAAGGACAGTTGTACAAATGATACAAATTGATGAGAAAAAAGTCAAGATAGAAAGATGAATGAATTATACAAGGTGAAAATTTATAGGAAAAGAAGTACAAACAGAAAAATAAATATTTGCCTAAGGCCACTTGTTAAAGGTATGGAGAAATGTCAAATCCTATATTATGGATGGGGATATAGATTACTCTAGGCCTTGTGGGAAATTCTCGGTTGTGACTGAAATCGTGGGTACCTTAGACACAGCTCACCTCCTTTTCACTAAGGATATATTTTTAAAATAATAATTTCAAATTTATACTCGTGGGTGTATCTCTGCGAGAGCATAGCCATGTGTGTGCAGGTACCCATGGAGGTTAGAAAAGGATGCTGCGTCCCCTACAACTGGCTGACAGGCAGCTATGATCTACTTGATGTGGGTACTGGGGGTGGTACATGGGCCCTCTGGAAGGGCAGCAAGTGCTCTTAATTGCTGAGCCATCTCCAGCCCCTAAGAATGCATCTTATAAGAACAACAGACAGGGCCACAGGGAGTCCTGCACTAGAATCATACTGTCCTGGAAGGCATAATTATTGAATTACTCAATATCTGTTGAATATTTGGGTGGTCTTCAGTGCTTTGATTTTATTTGACTTTACTTTTGGAAATTTCTCACATGCATGCAATATATCATGATTCCCTTCATCTCCCATTACCCTCTTGTCTCCCTGCCTGCTTTGGAAATTTCTCACATGCATGCAATATATCATGATTCCCCTCATCTCCCATTACCCTCTCGTCTCCCTGCCTGCCCCTTCTCTCTAACTAGTGCTTCTCCTACGTGTCTGTAACATTATTGTTGCTGCACTGGGGCTTGAATTAAGAGACATACACACTCCCAGCAAGTGCTTTGCCATCAAGCCAGGTCCGCAGATTTCTTTTTAATTCTAGTCTCGAGTCTCACAGGCTGGTCTTGAACTCACTTCTGGAGCTCTGGAAAGCCTTTTGTTTGACATTCTCAGGCCTCAGTGTCCAGAGCAGCTGGGATCACAGGCTTCTGCCATCATAAATAATAGATTTCAGTGTGATGTTCGTTTTCATAATAAATATCACATACATGGATCCTATTTGCATTCCTGCTGCCCTCCCTGCCACCTTACCTCCTTTGGTCAGCCCTCTCCACCCACCAGGTAGTCCTCTCTCTGCTTCCGTTCTTCATGTATTTTATTACCTTCCTTTGTGTCCCTGACCTTAGGGGTCTTGCTTCCCACTCACACACACACACACACACACACACACACACACACACACACACACACGAGTACAGTGTATAAGTCTAGATTTCACATATACGAATACGAGGTATCTGTCTTTCAGAGCCTGGCTTACTCTCATCAACACGATAATCTCCAGTTCCATCTGTTTCTCACAAATGTCTTAATTCCACTGTTTAATTTACATCTGAATAAAACTCCACTGTGCATATATACAGCATTAAAATACATTTTTGCTTTCTTTACAAGGATTAAATCAGCCAAAATGGGATGTTGGGTTTAAGGTATAGGGATTTTTAAGGATGTTTAATAAGTACTGCTAATTTATCCTTTTCTGACCTATTCGAGCTACCTTTTTGTTGTTCTCAGTATCTGCTTTTGCACAGTTATTGTGATGTTCTGTGGTTAAATGGCAACTTTCACTTATTTTTCCCACAAAGTTGCAATTTAGACAGGGTTGAGGGGACTAGTTTGCCTCTCCTCCACGTAATGTCAGCTTAGGGCCTAAGGGGAGAACTTCGAGGATATTTCACTCACATGGATGGCAAGATGGTGCTGTACCTCAGCTCGGAACTGTCCTGCGGATGTGCCTGGAACACTTACACAGGTTCTTCTAGTGGTGTTGGTTGGTACTGGCTTCTTTACAGCATGGCCAAGATCTGAGAACCAGTGTCCCAGGAGGGCTGGAGCAATTGTATTGCTGCCTCTAACCTAGCACCTAGAGCATGTCTTTCATTGTCCTAGAAGATCCGGATTTAAAAGAAGGTGACTCAGACTCTATTTCATTATAGGAGAAAGCCCCCGACAGACCATGAAGGTCTGTGGGAGGCAAGATGCTGTGTGGTTGTACAGGGTGTGGAACCCACGGTGCAGTCTACCATTTGGACGCTAGAGGGCGGACTCTTGAAGATGTTTCTGTCTCAGTGCCCGAGGCCCAGTTTACTTTTGTCATGCTGAAGACCACACACTTCGTAACACAAGTATCTTTTCCTTTGAGAGAAGTCTGCAGCCTGGACCTAGTGGTACAGTGGGAGTTCCGTGGGGGAAAGATGCTTATAGTTCAAAGGCTTCATTCATACATTTACTCATTCATTCATCTACCACCCACTTACCCAGCCATTCATATCCTCTCTCCCACCCACCCATCCATCCTATTATTCACTCCGCGGTTCATTCAGGAAACGTTCGTCGTGCAGCTACTATGATCTACTGATCCTTGCTGGATGCTGAGGAGATACTAATGAGTAAGCGGCCCCGCTGGTAGGCTCTTCCAGTTTGGATTGTGGGATTTCTCGGAAGCAGCCAGAAACTGCATTACAGACTAGTGCTTTCTATTTTCTGGTACCCAGTTGGCCGATTGCACCAAGTTCCACGTTTGTAGGCACAGCTGTTTTAAAGGAACAGCAGCAATGTCTTGCCCCACAAATGATCATAATGTGTGGTTTGAGTCTTTTCATAGTGAAATGCGACCAGGGTTTTCATCTTTTACATCTGGATCTGTCTCTTATTGTTGTTCCTGTTTTTTTGAGACAGGGGGCCACTTTGTAGTTCTGGCTGACCTGAAACTCACTTTGTAGGCCAGATTAGCCTTGAACTCACAAAAATCTGAACAACTCTGCCTCCATATGCTGATATTAAAGGCATATGCCATTACACTTTTCTTTTCTTTTCTTTTCTTTTCTTTTCTTTTCTTTTCTTTTCTTTTCTTTTCTTTTCTTTTCTGCCCTTGAATTTTGTCTTCAAGTCAACCACTAGGGCACATACATAGCTGTTGCATGAAATATTATGAAAGCAATCCACGGTACGCCTGCAGTGCACCGGCAGGCAGGCTGACCTGTTCTCATCTTTGTAGACTGCTAAGTTCCCACGGAGGGCCGTTGCCATGCCGGCCCCACGCTTCCAAATTCCCACTGCCTTTTGGGGTGCACTTTTGCAAACCCATGCTTTGCCCTTGTTCTCTGCAACTCAGTTGAGTTGAGTTGCAGCATGAAGGAAATCACCACACAAACTTCGTTCAGAATTAACAGGTAACACAATCGTTGGGCACAGCAACTAGCATCCTAATTTGTAAACCATTCTAAGTTAAATCCTCCGGGAGTGGATTCCAACAGATCTGCCACCTGAAACAGGGGGCATCCTACATTTTGGTCTCATCTCCCATCCACCAGCCAGCCCTCTTCTCCTGCTTCCCCTCTTCGACCTGGAAGTCCCGCCTACTCCTCGCCCAATGATTGGTCCTCTGAAATCTGTATTCATTAGGGGAAGGTTCTGCCACACGTAGCAAGAAGTCACTTATCTTGTGAACAGCCACAGAGAATTCCCTAGCACTTAGCCGGCTTCTATCTCTCCTTGCCTGTACTTCAATCTAGGTTCAGAGCCTGGCATTCCTGTCTCCTCCCCATTGTGGCCATGGCTAGCCTTTATAAAGGGGCCTTTTTTTAATTCCCTGTTGTGCAGCGCTGCTCTGGCTGCATCTACAATTCCTTAACCCCACTTGCCTGCTTCCAGATTTAGAAAGCCTCTGAGCTAACCAGGTTATGAAAATATAACTTGTTTACTGAATGGTTGCAATAAGAAGGTGAGGTAGGTTGTTCTCCCCCCCCCCCCCCCCCCCCCCCCCCCGTAGATCTCCCTACTCTTGCTGAGCTCTTTTCTCTGGGTAACAACCCTGTCAGGGATGGTGCGGTCTCCTTCCAGAAAGTTCTGTCAGTTGCCTTTATGAAGAGCTCAGCACTGATCATTTGCAGATGCTGGTCTCACATCTATTTAAAGCTCTTCTTTTTTTTCCCCAGCGCAGGTGAGACAGGGCGAGCTTGTTGTTTGAGATGAAGCCTGGAAGCTAGGCTGGGCTGAGGGGTGGCAGCATGGTCTGCTCTTTCTGCCTGTACCGCAACCCCTCCCTCCCTCCCTACCCCGGGGGTCAGTGTGGGTGGAGAAGGGGGAAGACAGGCGTTTTCTTCACTTCTCGTTTGCAATTGTCTTTGCGCTGGGCCAGCACTGTCAGGAGAGCTGCTACAGCTAGGGACGATCCATTTTCCATGATCTTGCTTCTCGTTTTCCTGGTTGCACCTCCCGACCATCATGACATCTTGTTTCTCCAAGCATAGCTCACACAAGCATAGATGGAAGTCTGTTGACAGAGTGCATGTCTAACTGGGGAGCCATATGCGGTCTTTATATTTGGAAAGCGTCCTTTACATTTATAAGTTCTCCCAGAAGCTCCCTTCACTTGGGGGTCGGGGAGAAACACCTTATTTCCTACAAAAAAAAAAAGGCCTGCCAGGAAGAGCAGAATAAAATTCTCTCTTCTGGCAAATATGGCATTTCCTGGACAGTACCTATCCCTGCTTCTGGTCTTCCCTGCTGTCCAGGGCTAGGACAGTGGAAGGTTTACAGGGATGCTTTTCCTGTATAGCAGCTCTGAACTTGCTTCTGAGACACTGAGTACAGGGCTGCTGATTGTATAGACTTCAAGGGTGAGGTAGTTGTCACCACTCATTATGAGAGGTTGGTTGTAGAACGAGAAAACCAATGGAGACTTCGTGTACTCCCGGACACCCACAGTGGCTCTTCAGGGGGCTATTTGTGAAGAAGTGAGGTTAGAGCTCTAGGTCTCTCTCTCTCTTTTTTTTTCCCAATTTTTATTAGATATTTTCTTCATTTACATTTCAAATGCTATCCCGAAAGTCCCCTATACCCTCCCCCATCCCCCCGCCCGGCTCCCCTACCCACCCACTCCCACATCTTGACCCCGGTGCTCCCCTGTACTGGGGCATATCTAGGTCTCTTGAGTTCTGTTTTTTATCTCCTACTTCCTGCTGTCTCAGGCACTAAGTCATCCAATAGTAGGGGTACTGGAAGAAATTGCTGGACCAGTGATGTGTATGTCACCATCACACGAATGGTTTGGGCCCCTTAAAAATACCAGCTTGGGCCTGCAAAGGCTCTGTGGGTGAAGGTGCTTACTGCTGAGTCTGGGGATCCAGATGGTGGAGGAAGAAGCCTAACCCCTGCACGTTGTCCTCTGCCCTCTACGTGTGCACACACCTCCTCTCCGACAAAATGAGTAAACGAGGTGTAACAAAAATTAAAAAATATATATATTTTAAAAGTACCAGTCTTGAGATATCTTTCCAAAAGCTATCCAGAGGGGAGGCTGTGGGCTGATGGGAGAAGCAGAGAAGGAGGGAGCTCGAGTCTGCACTTGAGTTGCACCGCTCTTGTATCGCTTGCTTTAAATCTGCACTGTCAAAATATACCCCAAGGGCTCTGTCTCTAGGGACCAACCTAGTCGTGGCTGAATGATCCCTGGGCCCCATGAGGACTGGTTAGAGTACAAGCAGAATAGACTTTAATCTGCTGTTGTCTACACACAGGATGCTCCTATCCTAAGCTTCACCAGGTCCTCATGGGTATCGTGTAGCTCCTGTTCGGGGCTGGTTGCAGTGCCGAAAGGTCTCAGTGATCTCAAGTCTGTGTGATCCCAGGTGTGTCTCCCCAACTAAAGAATGGGTTGACCTGACTGATCTCAGAAAACTGTGTCAAAGCTCTGAGCCCGGAAACACCAGGTTTCCCCCTTGTTTTTCTACCTTCAACTATAGCCCTTCTTTGTTGAGCCTGGAACCTACCCTAGACTCTGCTGCCCTCTCTTCTGAGGTTTGTACTACGTCTTCACTCTCTGATTCAATTATGTCAAGTGTGGTGGGCTTCCCCCTTGTCTGTGTCTTCATTTTCAGACATTCTGCCCGGGACTACTCAGATGCCCTGAGGTACAGGCTTTAGGGCAACTGTCCCCCCCTTTTATTTTTCATATGTCCATGTCTAAGTGGGACTCTGTGGTCACCACTATCAGATGAAGTATGGACATCTAATTCAGGCCACTATTAGGGGTCCTAGCCTTCCATCCTGCAACCGCTCTGCTTTGCTGAAGAAACTGACGGGCTCAGAAGCACTGACAAGTGATGGGGTGAGCTGTCCTAGATGCTCCACTGAAGGCTGAAGAACACAGTGGCGATTTCAGCCCGGCTCACACAGCTGGCGCCTCTGTGTCCATGTGGCTGGATGGTACTTCTCTCGTTTCTGTAAAAGCTCGTTGTCTGATGATGCCCTTTAGTATTCTCAGCCCCAAAGCTGTGAAGGTTAGAGAAAGATTTCTGAGCCACCCAATCGTGCTATCAGGGAGTGCCGAATGCGCGCTTCCCCTTAGCTGTCTATGTGTCCATTGAGGGTACGCCTGTGTCCTAGCAGAGTCCCTTGTGTTGAATTGGGGAGTCTTTAACTCTGATCCTCTGGTTTCCACCACTCTCCTGATATCCTGCATAGCCTCAATAAATGGATTCTTCCGAACTAAGGGGAAGTTACCTTTGCAGGTTCACTTTGCTCATCCCTTTTGACGAAGAGTTTTCCTTTTTATTATGAGATGCTCATTGTCATGGTGATGGAGGAAAAGTCCTGAATTGGAAAAGGGGTGAGGATTAATGCTGAAATATCTCAGGAAGTGTCCTGCCCCTGAGCTGTGTGCAAAAGTCTGCTTTGTCTCTGCTCATATGTTGGAGACTTCTTGAGGTCACAGAACTCTTAAAGCCCTGGGGACTCAGACTGGCCTGATTGCTTCTATTTCATGTGGGCTCCAGGAAGAGGGCTGTCTTGATTGTAATAAGACTCTCTGCCATACTTGGCCTTCACTATGAGCCTTTGTGTCCTAGTCTTTTCACTCCTCTGTCACGATGGATGCATAGCAGATAACATACACATTTTTAAGAGACAGGTGCCTCATGTAGCCCTGGCTAGCCACAAACTCTCTATGTGACCAAGTATGGGGGTGGGGTGGGGTGGAGAAAGTCCTGGTGAATGTGTGTTGTTGATGTAGGCATAGGCATGTCAACTCATGGGAGCGGTAACACCTTCCCCAGGACAGGCTTGGGGAATTGGCAAAGCCTTCCTCTGGTCCAGGTGTTTATGGATGACTGATGAATGTCTGAAAACACTGCCAACCACTGCTTGCTCCTTCTGGATGACTGCGGCCTAAGACTGCTGCTTCACAGAGACCTCCTGCTGAGATGGGCTAACCCTGCCTCATCGCTCACCTGTATACCACAAGGCACCTCTTCCGACTCAGGCATAAGAAGTAAACACACTGAACCTTCAGAGTCCTGGTGGAGTTGGCACTCTCTCAGAGTGAACACATGCCAGTTTCCTAGACGTGTGTGTTTGTCCTTTCTTCATTCCTCTATCACCCCAATTAGGTCAATCCCTGAAGCTTCCTATAGAGCACCAGCCAAGGACGACCTGGAACTTCTGATCCTCCTTCCTTCACCCCCCAGAGTCCTGGGGTTGCAGGCATGCATCATCATGTCCATTTTATGGGGTTCTGGAGATAGTCACCAGAGCTCTTCCATGAGTGCCGGGTTATCTCTCTACCAATGGAGCTGCAACCCCAGAACCAGGAAGCATGTATTCTAGTTTTCTGTTCCTTTTCTTTGTGTATAGTTCTAGGCATTCTGCAATGGACAAATATCATGGCCCGGTTTGAATCCACCCAAAGAAGATTGCTCCTCATGCCCTACCCCTTCTGTGTACGTTACTGAGCCTGAGGGCTTGATTATTTTCTGTGCACATGCTGCATTCATTAGTCATCCCCACTTTGCATCTGGGTCCTTCCTCTCTCTCTCTCTCTGCTTCATGGCCCCTGGTTCCTGCCAGTCCTAACTACCTCCTCTTTAATGACGTGCCGGGTTGCCATGGTGATGAGATACTGTTTTAACATTACAATTGGTGTCTTCTCTAATTCTTTTTGGCAACTGCTTGGGCTGAAGTCTGCACACTGCTTCTTTAGGCAAGTCCTATAATATTAATGAGTCTCTCTGGGTGAAATATGAAATTAAAAGTCCACCAGACATAGCTTCTAAAGAAAGCTATCTTGTCAGAGAGCCTTTTCTTTTGAGGAGAGAAACTTAAGAACATTTCTGTTTTCCTGGCAGCTTTTGTGGGCTCCATTCTAGGCATACAGCAGGTGTCCTGTTGATATTGGCTGACTGGAGTGGGCTGGTCTTAGGCCTTAGCCTGACTTCTTGGGTATCTGGTAAATGATTAGGGCGCCACCATCCCTGCCATTCAGCCAGTGAGGTGCCAGTGGCTATGCTGGGCACTGGACAGGGGCCTTGATACATGAGGAAGATTCCACTCTCAAGGGGCCTAGTGTGGTAGGAAAGCAAAGGCCTGTTGTACTGGTCCTGCCCATAAGGTCAGGTTTTTCCAGAAGGTTTCAGAGAAAGAAAAGCTGCCTCCGGAAGCCAGCTCTGATTAGAGTGTTTGAAATACCTTTCTTGTCAACTAGCACCTCTCAGATTTAGTCTTTTGTTGATCTTTTAATTCGCGTTTCCCTTTATTAAAAATAGTTTTTTCATACAGTGTATTTTGACTATGATTTCCCCCACACTCTCCCCAGTGTCTCCCACTTCACTTCTTGTCAGGACCCATACCGGCACTGTCTCTTTTAAGAAAACAAACAGTTAGCTGAGGAATAATAATAAAATAAGAGGAAGGAAAAACAACAAACAAATCAGAATATGACAAAACAGCCAAATAGGAAAAAGAGCCAAAGAAAAAAAGCACAAGAAACAGAAATGCAGAAACTCACCCTATTGGACAGACAGGAATCCCAGAAAAACACAAGTACGGCATTCGCATTGAAGTGCATGGATCTTGTTTTAGCTTCATAACTTTTCACATCTGTATAAACCTAAATTCTTACACATTTAATAAACTTTGGGAGGCAGAGTGAGACATGTTCTGGGCTATGAACCCATTCCTCCCATCCCTGTCTTATAATTAGGTTAAAAAAACTAATGCTTACAGCTGACTGGATTAAGTTCACATTTTTACTTTAAAAGAAACTAGTGGGAAACACATATCATGAACTTTAGCTTATTATGTTTTAGGTGTCTGCTATAGTTATTATGTTTTAGGTGGCCACTCTAGCTAACTGTAAGTACCTGGTTCTACAGCAGATCTCCAAGGCTTTTCATTTTTTGCACAATTAAACAGTTCTTCGGCCCTTCAGCCCCAGCTTTTGCCCAGACCTTGACAACTCTCATTCTGCGTTTGCTTGGACAGGACTGTTTCAATGCCTCCTACACAGGCAGTTGTGTATGGTCATGCAGTTTCGATGGTCCTGTGGATGGCTTTTTTTCAATTGCTGAATGTTCTCCTGGCTCACCTCTGTTGTTGCACACAGCAGGTTTCATTCTTAATTTAGGGTGGAGTACCTTTCATTGTATAGACCTGTCATGTGCTGTTAATGGGCCATCCGTTAATGGGCCTTTGGGTCATTTTTTATCTTCTTGTTCTTGTAAATAATGCTATGAGGAACAGGAGAGTAAGATGTTTCTTTGAGGTCTTGTCTTGGATTTTTTTTTTTTTTTTCAATGAGTGCTTGGAGACAGAATTGCTGGATTATGTACAGTTCTGTTTTTGGTTTCCCACAGACCTTGGTACCACTTTCTACAGTTGCTGTAGGATTTTACATTTCTACCACTAACACAAAGGTTTCCGTTTTCTCCATATTGCCAACGTCAAGTATTATTATTTTTATGGTGGCCACCTTAACAGATGTGAGGTGCCCTTAACAGATGTGAGGTGCCGTCTCCTTGTGGTTTTGATTTGTATTACCCTGATGCTCAGTTACCAAGCACCCTTCATGTGGCATGAGTATGACTTCTCCAGAGGAGTATGCATTCAAGCATTTGTCCAATTTTAAAACTAAGTTTTTACTAAACCATATGGCCACTTTATATCCATGTGTGTGCCTCATGGCTACTTATTGAAGCATCCTTCCACCCTTGAGGGATGTGAAAAAGGAGATGTTGACCAACAGTAATAGCCCAGATTCCAGCTTCTTTTTTAAATGAGCACATTAATTATGCACAATGGTTTTATTGTGACATTTTCAAATATATATATAAAGTAATTTAATGATATGCATTCCCTGATACCCCGTTGGTCTCTCACCCAATGCTGGTGACTGGCTTCTTTATCTTCCCTATGAATCCCCTTTTTTCATGTCTTTCTATTTTAGTGATCCAATATATTTCATTAGGGTCAATTACAAGATCATAGGTAAGAGGCATGGATATATTACCAGATGAGAAGCCACACCACTGAAGAAAATGTGTGTCCCTCTCCCAGGAACCACTGGCTAAGTATAAATCTTTAGAGGCCAGTATAAGCTCATGAGATCTCCCTAACCCCATAATAGAATGTTGGCATGAAGTGGGAATTTTTGGTTTTAAAAAAATATAAGCCTACATTGGCAGGCCCAGTCTTGTGCAGCTCTTGTGTAGGTAATTCCAGCTTCTATGAGTTTAACAGTGCAATAGCCCAATGTCATGCCTGGAAGTCAGCTTTCTACACCACTACCCTCATTCCTATGACCCAGTGTCCCCCATTGCCTTTCTTCTGAGATGTTTCCTGTGCCTTGGAGGGGGTGACATGAACACTGCACTTATAACAGGTTCTAACTTATTGCCCAGGCTAGGGTGAACAAACCTGTCCTAGTGGTGGGTAAATACAGGAACCCAAAGGCCAGGCAGCAATCAAGGCAGGTGGGTAAGGTTTCTGATTCTGGGGCTTCGCTTGCTCTTGCAGGCGATTGGAGGCAGCCAGGTCTCACATGTCTGGGGGCTAGTGCATTTCAACTGGTGTTGAACTAATGGAGCTCCTCGAGAAGCAGGCAGCAGCTGTGGAGGAGGGACAGCAGAGAAGCTGTGATGGCACCTTTGGATCTTTGAAAATAAGTGCCTATGGAAAAAAAAAAAAGATCTGTGAAATTCCCCCAAGAACGCATGGCTAGAGGCTGAGGAGCAGCTAGAGGTGTGAAGATAACGCAGCAATTGATGGGGGATGTTCTCATGGATACTGGTGTGGCATGAACAGCTGCAAAAGATATGAGATGTTCTTGCTGGTTCCTAGTAATCTTCTGAAAGTGGCTGGTAGACATTGACAACACCAATAACTCTGTGATCTTGCGAAGATTGATACCACTTTTTTGGGGGGCCATAATTATGGCATCCACTTATCTCTCTCTTTTTATTTTGTCAAAAATAATTCCCCCCCTGTGTGTGTGTGTGTGTGTGTGTGTGTGTGTGTGTGTGTGCTATATACTACACTTGTGTGTAGTATATGTGTACAAGCATGTGTACATTATGCACAAGTGTGCAGGGGTCAGAAGAAGACATTGGGTATCCTGTTCTATGACTTTCTGTCTTATTCTCTGGAGGCTGGGTCTCACCACTTTTGACTAGACAAGCTGGATGCAAGTTCCAGGGACTCTTTTGTGTCTACTCCACATAGTGTTAGGGCTCTAACATCGTCATATGGGCAGCTATGCTTGACATTTTGTAGGTGTTCTAGGACCCAAACTCAAGTCCTAATGCTTGTGCGCCAAGTGCTCTAACTGCCCCCCCCCCCATTTGTCTCTTCAGTCTCCATTCACACTTCTCTTATAAAGGTGGGTTTATGACTTAGGAACACAGTATCCTTGGGAAACTGACTTAACTCTTAGAGTTGAAACTTCTCCCTGTGCAGAGTGGAGACAGCAATAATACCTTCCTCATAGGGGTTCATGAAGAACTAAGTAGATCCCTATATTCCTTAATAGTGTGCCTAGCTCCAAAGATTATTTCAATCAATGTTACCTGTCATCATTAGTATCGTTGTTATGGTCGGTCATAGATACACAGTTTTGTAAGATCTTTCAATACCAATAAACATTTATTGAGTTTATTGTTTGGGTCAGGAGTTCTCATAGGCACTGTCAGCGGTAACAAAAGAGTCTAGGGCAGGCTTTCTGCTCCATGAAATCTGACACTGGAGCTGGCGACACTCTACGTGTAAATACCTCGAACACCTAGCAGATATGATAAGCATTCTGGCACAGAGGGATAAGCAGGGCTCAGGGGTTGGGGTGGGAACTGGCTGGGACCGATGCAGAGATGTCTGCGTCTCTGTCAATCAAGCTGACGCATGGCTCAGCTACAGCTCACCAGTGTGGCTCGGTTATTTTTGGAATGGTCCTGTAATAGTTTTGCTTCTGTGAGTTCAGGGAGAGCTTAACAACTGTCTCTCCTAACCTACACTATGCCTCCTGATGTACCCAGGAACACTAATTGGGTGCTTGCTTTCCTGCTGAAGGAAATGTCAGGTTCTAATAATACCCCATTATTAGATCCACATAATTTCCTGCCTGGACAGTCTTACAGTCTCTATACTATTCTTCCTGTTTAAAGTACTTTCTTATGATATGTCCTCAACTTTGCTGCATCGTAATTGCCATTTTGCTGCTTGAAAGACTTCAGTGATGCCCTATTAGATGGGTCTGGGAGCTAAAGAATAGAGGAGAGCACGGGTGGGCTAAGTCTGTTCCCGCGGATCCTTGTGAGGAGTCTCTGGTGTTAGAGGGCTTGCTCTTAGGGTGTGAGGAGTGAATCCACCAAAAGATGTAACAAGCAACTCATTAAATTTCAAGTCAAGGCTCTCACTTGGTAACTCTGTAAGTTTTTGGCGATTGACAACAATTAGGTTAAAATAGAGTGCCGGCATCCAAATAGAGACAGAGACAAACATAGGTGGCACCGTGGTGACACTCTGATGCAGCTCTGATACTCCTCTGCCAATTTCGATGAATAAATGTTGCAGCCACGGTTGGAGAAGGGCACCGTGACTAGGTGCTCAGACCACAAGATACACTATAAAAGGCAGCCTACCTGGATGAGAGTAGATCCTGAGAGCAAAGATCTTCTCATTCATACGGAGGGCAGTGGAAGAGATGGAAGGATCGGCTGTGGCCTTGAGACCAGCTGCGATGGCAGAATGAATCCATTCGCTTTTTATTATTCATTGGTATGTGCATGGTGGTGTATGCACAGGTATACACATGTGTGCACTCCTGCGGTGGGCAGAGATTGATGTTAGGCATCTTTCCTATATCAGTCATCACGTTTCTCTTTTGAGACTATGCTACTGAATCTGAGGCTTATCACTTTGACAAGGCTGGTCAGCCACTGAGCTTCAGGGCTCTCTGCCTGTCTTGCTGTCCTCCTGCCCAAGGCTGGGCTCACAGGCATGTGGTGACTTTCCATGTGGGACCTGGGGACTCACACTCAGGGCTCAGAGCTTTCATAGTGGGCACTCTGCCAACTGAGCCACCTCTCCAGCCCCCAATTGTTTTGTTTTTAAAGAGAAAATGAGACCCCCCCTGAATCTTCAAGGGACTGTTTCTAGAAGGTCAGCCAAGCACATGGCTCTATGGCACAAGAAGTGGACTGTCCTGGATTCGTCCCCTCAACACCTAGGCTTCTCTCAGCTTCAGGACTCAAGTACTTCATTTGGCTACAGGGAGTGTTTAAGGCTGACATATAACTCTCTCTCTCTCTCTCTCTTTCTCTCTCTCTCTCTCTCTCTTTAGAGATTATCCTCAGCTGGAGAGCCAATTCAAAGTTATGTCCTTTGGTGGTGCAATATACCTCTCATGACTGGCTAACATGAAGATAAAAGTTCTGATTCCAACATGGGAACACTCTTGAGATCTATCTAGCTGTCATTTTTGTCTTCATATGATTGGCTGAGGTCTTGCTTCATTGCATTATAATCAGCCTGTGTCCAGTCATCCCAATTCCTTCATTCACTTGCTGGTGCTGAACTCAGTGACACATTCTAATTAACTTCCTTCATGCAAATATTTATCTCCAAGTCTGTTCTTGAGAAATGTAATTTATAACAGCCCCATTCATCATCCTTCTGTAGGGGAGGGGGGGGTCCCTTAGAGTTGGCTCAGAACAGAGTGAGACATTAAATTTTCTGCACAAAGGAGATTTATTACCCTGGAGGGGCAAGTGGGGAACGTGGAAGGGTATGCATGTGTGTAGGGGGTGCGTTGCCCTTGATCTAGTAAAGGCAGGCAGCAGGCAGCAGGCAGCAGGTGCTTTCCACAGAAGTGGGTTTTTAGACAAAAAAGAAGTCTGTGTTAGGTAAGTCCTAATTAGACAGGTTACCCAGTGTAGCTAGATAATGAATTTTGGTTGCTGGACCTTGGTGTTTGATAGTTAGTCTCAGGAATGAATCAGTGGCCAGATAAGGAAGGGAATAGACCTTGAGGGCCAGCTTTAGGAAGGTAATCTAACAGTTTAGCAAGGGAGAGGGAAGGGTAAAGGGAAAAACCTGTCTGCAGTGCTAAGGCATGTTAGAGAGCCCTTTACCAACTGCTAGGAGCTCAGTTATGGAGAATAAGAGGGGTTCTCTCTTGGGCCACGAGATAACTTTAAGATAACTTTGAGGCCTTCATATCAGCCTCAGATGTGTTATATATGAGCTTCTGTCCTTTAAAAGTCTCTGCTGTTTTGGATCTGTCACATGAAATTGAGCAATTCAGGTACAGATATCAAAGTAGAGATGGGACATGTGATTTGAATAAATATACAAATGAATATGTAGACTTTCAAAATGGATATGTGAAACAAACAGATGGTATTGAAAACTGTAGGAAGGAATAGAGAGATGGAAGAGGAAGAGGCCAACCACTGAACCTGGGTTCAACATTTAGAAAAAGAAGGATCAAGATACAGAGGCTGAGTCAGAGGAACAACCACGGAGGATAACCAGGAAAGTGTTGCCACTTTTGAAAACCACTAAGAAAAGAAAAGAGACGCTGCAAGCAAGGTTTAGCCGGTGAGTTCTGATCCCCAGCATGATGAAATGCTGAGATTTGATAAACTGCAAAAGTAGTCCTTCCTGGTCAGTCATAGACTTGATCCTTTAATAATAACCCACTGCGTTCAACACTTCTGCACCCATCAGGCTGTTGCAAGCCTCAGCCCCTTTGCTTGTGTGAACTCCTTTACCCTCTCACCAGGCTAGCTTCTACTCATCCACTTTGAATTGGCCCACCATCAATTCTTCCAAGAAGCCTTCTTAGAGTTAACTCTCGGCTCCGTCACCTCCCAGGAGTAGCCCTCTGCCTTTGGACAGTCAGCTGTGTTCTATCATGGCCCTTTTGTTTGCCACTGTGGCTGACACTAACATTTCATGGTCTGCAGTGGTTTGTGAACCTCTATGACACATAGCGTGGGACAGCTATTTATATCATAGGTTATATCTGAAAACCAACAGATATTTTACAGTTATCTGTGGAAAAAAATAAGAGTCCACTGCAAGTTATCTAGCTTGTTGAAATCTTCCATCTATCTAGGAAGCCCATCACAATTTTTAAAATTAGGATCCTATCCACATTTTGCTTGAAGTGTTAACTTTGTGAAATCCACATGCAAGCTGCTGGCTCTCAGGCACATTGAAGGGATGCTCACAAGGTCACAAGATTAGAGCTAAGAACCATCCACTGCCGGTTCACCTTCTATTTGAACCCATGCCTCAGGATACCTGCTTACTCTCCCACGATTCTTGTTGCAAAGACATCGAGGTTGTGTATTCTCACTCTTCCTGGTTACCTTTAAACCCTCTTCTATGAGCAAGAGCTGTTACCTCCCACTCCTGAGAGGTTTCTGCACTAATCCTAATTTGGAAATAATCACTACACATTGGATTTCTATTCAGCACCTCCCACACCTCCTTATGAACTCTAGCACGTTAACAAATACCAAAATATCCATGCAAAAATGTTGCTCTCTTTAGAGAACACTGTTCTCTGTTTCAGGTATCTCTGTTTAATGTCATCTGATCAGAGTTGACTCTGCATTTAATTATAATTTTACTGTAACCTGACATCATTGTGTTAGACATGCAGGGAAGAGAACTCTGATCTGGAGTTGAGGGAGCAGGCAGTAGTGGAAAGATGATGGCCCATAGGGTCTAGAAAAGCCCTCTCCCAGGATGTGAAAGAAATCAAAGCAAGTAATAAGTTAATAGTATTCAAATAAATGAAGGGCTACAACCTTACACCCCAAATGTGAAAATGGGAAGATTTTGTCATGGGAATATATTAGTTTCTAGAAGAAGATATTATTTTTTTTACTGCTCTGAGCCAGTCTGTCTGCCACACATCTCACTATGAAACCTTCATTTGGACAGAACCACTGGGAACAGGCATGTGGGGGGGCCCAGGAAGAAGGCATGGAATGCCTCATTCTAGAATAATGTTTTCAACGGAAGAGATTTTATCACCCATGCAATGTTTGGCACTGTCAGAACCAAAGGTCTGGGTAGGGGCTTTCTCTGGCTTCTGGATGATCAGCACTGTCAAGATTGTGTTCTTATAGATAAATTGTATCTGCAGAGGGGAGGAATAATTTTGTTTTTCTAAGATCATAATTTCCATGTTTAATTGGCCATTTAAACAGTGTTTAGCAGTCAAGTACAAAGCGTAGCTGTGTGCTGTTTACAAAAACTCATTTTTAAAGTCTGCTGCAGAGGACGATAGCTATCAGAGAAACTCACAGCTGGCCAGTGTCCAGAGAACAAGTGTCAGTGGAATGCTTAGCCACAAATGGGGCACCTGTATCACAGCTCTCCCCAAGGCTCAGGCCCCTTTTTAGATGAAAGAGGGGAAGCACTGGAAGAACGAGAGGTTGGGAGGAGGGACCAGAAACAAGGCCTTCTAGATGAGAGAGGATCGCCATATTCACGAGCTTACAGCACTACAGTTGCCTGTGCACAATGAAGCCAGTCAACATTCTAGCATGGAATGGCAAGGGAGTCATGGATCCCCAACCTTAATTGAAGGGCTATAAAGGTTGATGGCTTCTGGGAGATAAAGAGCCAGCTTTATTAAAGGGTGTGGGTCCTGGAAGGTCAACCATGCTGCAACCATACTCTTATACCCAGGAATGAATATATATATATTTCTACCACAAATTGGAGTTGTTGGGTTATTTTAAAAATGAGGACAAGAAGTTAGGAGTGGGTAGGAAGTGAGCCTGGATCTAGGAGGAGTCGATTAGAAGTAGTGGTTGTGGATATGATCCAAATAGATGTATGAAAATTTCAAATTCATAAAAATATGTTTAAAAGNAATAATAGGACAGCTGGGCTTTGGTATCATGCTTGTGACACCAATTATTGACAGGAGGGTCACCTGCTTTACTGACTTGCTCTATATAAACAAATTCTGAATTTTAGACTAGTCGGGGCGACCAAGAAAGACACTGAATCTGCCTGCCACCACCCTGCTAAAACATAAAAAGTAAACAAAACAATATAAAGTGTTGTATAAGCTTCACAGACACTTAATTATGCTATAATTTTCGGGCAGTATTAAATGAAGAGATCAATGTGAGAGAACAGAGAATCTAAAAGTGAATTTAAGGACGTTTGGGAGTTAAATATTTAATTAAGATGGCACGATAAAGCTTTTGCAGCAAGAATAGGTTATTCAAACGGTGGTGCTGGGAAATTGGCTAGTTATTTAAAGAGGCTGCATTCAAGCAAGGAAACAAAAGGCGTTCCCTGAAGTGGACACGGAAGGCTGAGTACAGGTCAGGCAGGTGGTCAGACTATTCCAGAAAAATCCTGCCCCCTAAAACGTACTTTAGTCTACTGGGCTTTGTTAAAGGTCATATTTCGAGTTATTTTCTGAAGCAGAAGTAAGTGCACATAATAAATGTTAGGCCAAAGAGTCAGCAGTACTTAAAGTACATCTTTAAGAAGGTAAAAAATCATCTACAAAGACAGGAAATAAAGTGGCTAGAAAGGTGACCACTGACCACTTCTCCTGATGCTTGATGATCGCCAGGCAGAACTAATTGAGAAGACCCTATTCACTTTGGCAAAAGGAGATAGCTACTTTAGAATGAATCCAGCCTAGGATGTTTGAGAACCATACTCAGAAAGCCATAGTATGGTTTTTTTTTTTTTTAAAGGTGTGTGTATGTATGCATGCAAGTATGCATGCATGCACATTTTTCTGATCCAGCATGTATGAAGTCAGAAGCTAAATCAAGACGTCTTTTCACCGTTGCCTCTTCACCTTTCTTTATGAGTCAGGGTCTCTCATTGAACTTTAAACTTACCATTTTGGCTCTATTCCATAGCTAGCTAGCTCCATAGGTCCATCCATCTTTGTTCCTCAGTGCTACTATCCCTGTGGCTTTTCCACAGGTCCTGGAGATCTGAACGCTGGTCCCCACACTTGTGGAGTAAGCCATGGAGCCATCCTCCAAACCCATCCTGGCTTTAATTCTTTTAGGAGATCAAAGTAAACAGAGATTTAAATGTGTCTGTCCCATGGGCACAAAAGAATAGAGAAAACATGATTTCTCCTATTGCTTTCTAGGGTGGTACAGCAACGGTGCCCTTGACTTTGTGGTTACTGCGTGTTGGTTGTGCCCTTCATCTTGATGCTAAGGGGTTGTCCAGGTGGTCAGCAAACCTGAAAGGAGAAGCAGAGGTAGATAGAGAAGGAAAGTGGTGTCCCCAAAGAGCAAATACATTGAATCAAGGAACTCATTTTTGAGGTATTTACTAGGTGGATGACTTGATCCAAACTTAGCCGCTCAGAGCCTTAGTTTTCTTATTTGTACATCAAATAACCATGTTTGCCCATTAGAATTCATGTGGTGTTTAGTGAGAAAAGTCAGGTGAAACATTAATCATTGTAAATGGCATAGAGCAGGATTTAATCAATATTTGTTACATAACAAATATCTATCTATCTATCTATCTATCTATCTATCTATCTATCTAGATATAGATATTTGCTTAATACTTGTATTTACTCATTACCTCTGAAGAAGTCTTGAAGAAGTCTTAAAGTCCAGAGAAAGGAGAGCTGTTCACTATCTCTGCTTGGAGGATGAGAGTTACACATTTTTCGTCAGTTGTAGCTGAAACATTCCAATTTGGGAATCTGGGTCAAGCTATATCACTGTGCATTAATTAATTATAAGCTGTGATTTCAGAAACCTGTGGAAAGATGAGAAAATAGTCCAGAGGCTGCAGTTTCCCTCAGCAACGAACGTGCCTCAGATGACTCCCAAATGCATGGATCTTCACAGATCACACAGATGATACATGTGACGATACATGTGTCTTCAATGCAGACATTATGATGGTTAATCGTATTTGTGGACTAGATGGGATCTAGAATCATATGAGTCCTGTGCCTCTGGGAATACCTGTGAGGAATTGTCTGTATTAGGTTAAGTGAGATAGAAAGATCCATCCACTGTGGGCAGCACCATTCCTAGGCCTACTATCCCATATTATATTAAAAAGGGGAGAGTGAACTAAGAAGTGTTTGTTCAGTTGTTGCTCTCTACTTTTTCATTGAGCATGCGATGTGACTGATGCTTCAAGCTACTGATGGTGTGACTTCCCTACCAAAACCATAACCTCTGTTAGCCAAAATAGACTTTCTCCCTTGATTTGGCCATATCAGAGTGTTTTATCAGAATAACAGGAAAATAAATAGAAACTGTGGCTCTGTTCTACCCACCCTTCTACTCTCCATGCCTTGCTAGAGAAGGGACCAAGGAAATCTACTCAATGATCTTGATCCAGCATCGGATTCACATGCTAACAGCTTTGATAGAATTGAAGTCTTGGATGTACAAATGGCTGCACTCATTCATGACCCACCGACTATGTCTTGGTCAGTTCGAGATTTGAGGCACTCAGCACCTAAAAGAATAAACTTACTTACAAGTAGGAAACCATGAGTCTGGACCCTGCTAGAGACTAAGGGAATGGAGAATGTGAGGAAGTTGCCAATCACACTGTTAGGAGAAAGACACATGTATAGTCCAAGCCAAGCAGAGTTTGAAGTTCCTAGGCCATTCCCCATGTTTGCCTGCTTTATTGCATTTTTTAAAAAACTATTTTTTAAAAAAATTTAACTGTATTGAATATCCACTTAGGACCATAGGTAGATGGAAATATGGAAAATGTAAGAATGAGAGGAAGTATGGTGTATTTGAGGCTGCAGAGAAAGACTTTTCAGGGCCCCAAAGCCATATTCTTAATTCAGAAAGGCTAGTAGAGGTGAACAGTGATCAGGGGCTTAAGGGGATGGACCAAGGATTCTATCTCGTGGGAGGACTATTTTGGTTAGTACTGTAAGTATGCAGGTAAAGTTCCCCATGCATAGATGTGGAGAAGGTCCTCATTTAGTAGGAGAAGTAGACAGGATGATTGGTTGATGAGGCTGGAGGCACAGTCGGGAAAGGTGACTCACCTGGGCTGTGGGTATGTAGTAGAATCAGTCACAAAGCCAGGGGTTCAAGGAGGAAGCAGCCTTGCGCAGAATCTACACTTAGTTGGATGTGCTGTTTGTGTCTTGGGACCACTAAGTGGAGGCATTCTCTCACAGAGGGAAAAAAACCAATGTCTGAGAGTTAAGAAAGAAATATGGATAGTGTCATTCACCTTTCAAGTTCAAGGCCGGGGACTGAGACAATGTAGTTTATAACAGCAGATGTGAGTGTCAGAGTCGGAAGCGGGCTGCTTCTGATGGCTGAACCCGCTGGACCCATTCAGCAGGCTGCCAGTGTGATCACACAGCGTCTGCCCCTGGGGAATCATCTGGAAAGTTTATCTTCTGTTTCATGACCCAGTTCTAGACAAAATGACAGTAATAGTACCCATTTACTTCTCAGGATTATGAAGTCAGGAACTAATGTATGCACTGGGCTCATTATGCAAATATCCTCTGGCACAGTCCTGGCAGGGGTGGGGTTGGGGGGCTCACAGTTTGTTCCTTTTCTTTCCCTTTCCAGGATTCTGAAGTTGCTGGTAGCAAGGCATAGCATCTCTATTCTGCAGTTTTCCAAAAACTTGTACATGATATCTCTTTGTTTTGTTTTGTTTTGTTTTGTTTTGTTTTGTTTTGTTTTGTTTGAAACAGGGTTTCTCTGTATAGTCCTGGTTGTCCTGGAACTCACTCTGTAAACCAGGCTGGCCTTGAACTCAGAAATTTGCCTGCCTCTGCCTCCCAAGTGCTGGGATTAAAGGCATGCGCCACCACTGCCCAGCTTATAATACCTCTTTAAAGCAGTCATCTTAGTGGTTAGACACATCTCTAAACTGTTCTGGGTATAAGGACACACAGCTTAGGCAATTTTCTATATGGAGATCAGAAGAGGAAACACTAAAAGCACGCAGCCCTGGGGCATGAGAGACAGACACCATGTGGCTTAGGGTGAATATCTGGGTGTGAATCTCTGCTCAATGTGGATATGAACTTACCCAAGCCAGCAAGACCCAGCTCAGAAGGCTGAGCCTATCTATGAGTCTAGCCAACAAAGACATCATAGTTTGTTAGTGCATGAGTCAGAAGTACTCAAATATATTCTGAAGCAAGGAGTTAAAAATCCTAATTTTTACCATCTTATTTATTCAGTCAAGAAACAGGTACTGAATAGCCTTAAAGGCTAGACTCGGTGGTGGCAGTGAGCAGAGCTGTGGTATGGAAACACACACCGGAAGGCCCCCTTCAGGGTCCAGTGGGAGGTGTTGGATTTTGGCACTAGCTCCAGATGTAAGAGGTTCATAGAAGGAAAGAGGCTGGTCATCCCGTGCCCCACACTTGCCTATGCCCACCTACCTTCATTGTGTAGAAACCCCTGCTTCTAGGCCCTGAGCATAAGAACACCCCACACAGAGCAGCCACTCCAGGAAGGAAGCAGCCCTGCCCCTCAGCTCTTCAGACAGCAGAGCTTTCCCAGTGTCACTGTGCACTGACTCCTCAACTTGTGACTAAACTATTTTTAACTGACTGTCACCATGGCAGCATAAAAACCAGGGAGAACGACGTGGCCTTTCTGGCAGGATTCGGGATGCCGGCTGCCCTCTCTTCCCTTAATCCCCTGTGCACTGGGGCCAAAACAACCCACCTTCTACTAGCAGAGACACGGATACAACTTCTCAGTGCGCATCCTTGTCTGCAAAGTAAGGATTGTAATTAAAAAGAAAACCTCCCTTTAGAAGTCTGTCATGGGACCCAATTAGATTATTTAAGGAAAGGAATGTGGCTCTCAATATTAATTTCTGTTATAGTCTTAAATTAAAGCAGACCTCCCCACAACTGCCCTGCCCACTTCTTGCTTGTAAGGCTCCCATGAGTGTTTTACAGGTGCTTATAAAAATCTAGAAACATAGACAATACCAGTTACCTTCCTTTCTAGATGTTGTTGGTGCCTGTTTTGACATTACTCACACCTTTCCCCGTTTCCAGATTCTTTTGATCAGCTCTTTGAGAATTCCGTATATATTTTTTCATCATATTCATCCTTCCTCAACCTTTCAGAAGCCCTCCTCATCCTATACCCATCCAACTTGATGTCCACTTTTACTCTTTAGTCATCAAAGTGTTACTTCAGAACACCCCGGTTTACTACGGGGAGAAGGATGCTTAGGCTCAAGGGATGAGTGAAGGGCCCAGGGCACATGATCAAAAACTGGCTGAGATGTGCACTCTGTGAGGTCTGGCTCTTTTTCCTCTCTGCTTGGCCCTCTGGAAACAGGAAAGGACTCAGAGGTCAGGGTAGGAGACATTTCCAAGAGGAATGCAGGTCAACTCTTGGGAAGCAGTCACACCTTCACGGCAGGAGCCCTTTCTGCCTAGGTTCTCCCATGCCTGCGAAGTGACAGTACTATTCTGAGGATGTAGGTATATGAGGAAGGGCATGAATCAGCATGTGAGAGGCACACAAAACATGCCCGAGCTTTAAGAAGTACCTATTCTGGACCATGGAAACCACCCAGCATTCAGATATTGTCGCAAAGGGCAGGAGGGAGGGAGTGTCCTAACTCTTGGCTCTTATGTGCAACACCTCAGCTCATCCAGGGTCAAATATTTTCCCGGGGTAACGGGTGTTTGTTTCTCTTTCCTCCTCCTCCCCATCCGCAGTGAACTTTATTTCTTTTAGGCTAGGCCCAGCACACAGTTCCCTTCCTGTGCGTCACTGTTCATGCCCTGCGGGCTGCACAGCTGTGAATGCATCACTTTCTACTCTCAGGGCATGGCCAGGCATTTCTTGTTTTCAGGTTTTGTTTTTTATTTTTGTCAAAGAAATTATATGATGTCATAATGAAAATAAGAGCATTGGCATCTTATAGAATCCAGTAGCTACAAGCAGCTCATTGTGAACTCTCTAAGCTAAACAAACACCATGGCCACTGAGGCCATTAGGAGGTTGTGGACAAAACAGCTGAACGTGGCCTCAACTTGAGGACAGCAGGCCGTCAGCTGTCAGGGTGACAGCATACCTACCTTCATTTTCTTGTTTGTTTGTTTTTGTTTTTGTTTTTTCGAGACAGGGTTTCTTTGTGTAGCCCTGGCTGTCCTGGAACTCACTCTGTAGACCAGGCTGGCCTCGAACTCAGAAATCCGCCTGCCTCTGCCTCCCAAGTGCTGGGATTAAAGGCGTGAGCCACCACGCCCAGCTTATAAGAATGATGGCTTCTCAAGGAGGGCATGTCATGATAGAGAGGCAATGATTCCAAGAAGCAGGGGCCAGGGATGCCTTGGGATGTTCTGGAAAATGGATTCACTGAGGTCATGCACCTGCAGGGCTTGAGTCCTCTGATTTAGTCTGAGCTCTGTAGAGAACAGGGGACCCACACCTCTACATCCAGTACAGAAGCATGTCTACAGGGAACACAGCCTCCTGATTTCTCCTTGGTAAGACGATAGGAAATAATAAGGTAGCCTTCTAATCGGAGAGGCTATAAGGTCACGGGCATCATAGCTTTGATAAAAGTTAAAAGACATTACTCTCTAGGGAAAATATGGGTGATGAGCTGTAAGCCCAACCTTCAAGGGAGTCAAGGAGACACGCTGTGAGTCGTGTCTGAGTGGGATGAAGGGGAAACTGAGTGGGAAGATGCTGAGGCACCCATTCCTGCCCCATCCCTGCCCTTCCCCTTGAGCTTCCGTTAGCAGTGAGACTCCAGTAATGACATCTGTATCCTAGTCTCCTCCTAAGCTCATTTTGGAAAATACTGTTTTCTCCCTTTATAACACAGTAATTTGCCCTTCCTAGGGAGTTTAGAAACACGAAAAAGCACCAAGAATATACAAAGCCAGCTGTGAGCCAGCTGTAATCCAATTAAGCAGAGGTGATTCCTCCTCTAGCCTTTTCCTTGTGAGTATGTGTCACATGTGTACATATGTGCCTGCACACATGCAAATGTCTATTTACTCAATGGGTATACATTGTTTAGAAAACAAAGCATTCTATGTGCTTGAGAACCCAGACTGTGTCATCAAATGCCTGCACTCCAGTCCTGGCTGTTTATTTCTTTCCCATCAGTCTCTCTGTGCCTAGGTTTCAGGATCTTTAGAGTGGGTTTATGAGACATGGTATTGGCCTGTTCCCAAGATCTGTGGTTCTCTCTGTGTGGTTTTGTTTCTTGCTGTCTGCTTCTGCATTCTTCCCTTCTATTATTAGCTGTTATTGATGTCTCTTTGACTTCCATCTTGATTTCTTACCACTATCCCTGCCCACCAAATCAATTAAAATGTTCACTAAAATATGTTCACGGGCTGGGGTTATGCTCACCTACCATCCACAAGGCCCTAGGCTGGATCTCCAGCATGGCACAGAACAAGTGCCATAAGCATATGTCTTTATTCCTGCACTCGGAGGTGGAGGCAGGAAAATCAGAAGTTCAGGGTCATGTTTGGCTATGCAGGGAGTTTGAAGCCAGCCCGAGATAAAGGCCTTGTCTCAAGAAACAAACAGATTTAGAAGAACAAAGTCACATTAAAGTCTTTTCTATTTTAAGAGAAGTAGGAAAACATCTTGCAGAATGATGAACTTTTGATTCTAAGGCTGCCGCTCCCAATGTGTGCACCTCTATTAACCCCTTTTCTCTACCTCAGTCTAGTTGCTGACCTACCAAACCCTTGGGACAAGATTTTTAATGGCACCTGCATGCTGAGTTCAGCAAGCATCTATGCTCACTCCCATTGAGTGCTTGTATCTGTCACCAATGCCATCTCACATCTTACCTTTCCCTTCTGTCTCCCCTCACCATTATTCTCTGTCTACTTGGTCTGGTTTTCCTGGGTCCTATTCCACTACTGTCTTTACTTCCCTGTATTCTTTCTTTTAGTTCAGTTTACCCTTTCATAGTCTTTTCTTCTAGTCCTGTCTGTTCTGTGATGCTGGCTGGATTTATTTACATCTGCTTCTTCATTACAGCATAAGTGTGGATAGTTCCCCGATCTCTATCTCTAGCTCACACTCTTCTGAGTTCTAGACCCAAATACCTGCCAAGTCATCTCCATGAGGATATATACACAGCCCTGGATTCTGTGCATCTCAAATGGATACATTCTTCTTCGTCCATTTCTGTTTTTGGAAAGAAAATGTTAAAACCACATCCCTAGTCAAGACAGCCATTGCCATCTCAAAGGGAATCATGACAGCAGTGACTTTTATGTTTGCATTTTTGGAATGAGATGTCAGAGGTTCTCTATGCAGGGGCATCTAGCCTTGCCAGTGGCACCATGATCACAGAGTGCCTTGTTTGATTGTGTCCCACTTGAGGTCAATCCTCGACAGATATCAAACACTCCTAACGACCAAATTATAGGAAACCTGCTTCATCAGGAAGGGTGGTGGATCCAGGAAGTAGTTTGTGGTTCTCAGTCCTTCACAAACAAAAAGATTCTTTGAGATCCTTAGTAAATTTTTTGAAGGTGTAGAAGAAGGCTGAGATTGGAAAATGTTATGCTGCTTTAAATTTATCTAGAAATAAACGAAGCAAACAGACAAAAGGAACGATAGGAAGGAAGCCAGACACAAACGATGGGTGTGCAGCTGGGAATAAAGTTGTAGCTTGTCTTCTCAGATACCTGGGAATAGTCTTCTTTGATACTTTTGCTGACAAATCATAAGTTGCGTAAGTGTTGGTTGTGGAACACTGGGTAACTTTGAGTTAGCCACCCAGCTTCCCTTGCTGGAGGACACTTTGACCACCCATTGAGGCGTTGTTCAGAGAATAGTAAAGCCACAGAGCTCCACCCGTTTAACCCTAGACGTCACCACTGCACACTTTCACTATGGCAAGGGTTACTTGCATGGCTTTCAGGAATTTGAACATGTCCTTGTCTGGCTCCAATCACTAGCTCTTCTTTGGGATCCATACCAGGGTCTTAGGCTACGCTTACATACCAGAGGGACTGCAGGTCCATCCATCATGCCAACACCATCATTTTCTGAATCTGCATCCTATGAGGAATAATGAAGTCAGATGTGCAGACCATCAGTCATTTCACTTTCCCCCACACCTTGAACAGATCTGTTTCTTCATCCCATAAAATATCCCTAAGTGGCATCATAGGGAGACAGATTTGAGATTCAGGACTTCTGTCTCCTTACAAATAATTAAGCTTCCTATCTGCCAAGTTTGAGCTTTATGAGTGGCATACAGTGATTAAAACAAACAAATAAACCCCAATGAAACAGAAGACTTATTTAGGTAACACACAGCACAATCTAAACTCTACTGATATATTTTATGTATTTTTTATATTAAAATCCTTTGTCCCTAGTGTACAGCAGAGATTGAAGGAAAGGCCACCCAGAGACTGTCCCATCTGGGGATCCATCCCATAGACAGTTACCAAACCCAGACACTATTGTGGATGCCAAGAAATGCTTGCTGAAAGGAGCCTGATATGTCTGTCTCCGGAGAGGCCCTGCCAGAGCCTTACAAATACAGAGGCAGATGCTTGCAGACAGCCATTGGACAGGGTCCCCAATGGAGGACATAGAGAAAGGACTGAAAGAGCTAAAGGGGTTTGCAACCCCATAGGAAGAACAACAGAATCAACTAACCAGACCCCTGACCTGCCTCCCAGAGCTCCCAGGGACTAAGCCAAGAACAAAGGAGTACACATGGCTCTAGATGCATGTGTAGCAGAGGATAGCCTTGTTATGCATCAATGGGAGGAGAGGTCCTTGGTCCTTTGAAGGCTCAATAGATGTAGAGGAGTCGAGGGCGGGGAGATGGGAGTGGGTAGGTGGGTAGAGGGACACCGGCATAGAAGCAGAAGGGATAGGGGTTGGGGGAAACTAGAAAAGGGGATAACATTTAAAATGTAAATAAAGAAAATATCCAATTAAAAAAAATCCTTTTCCCCCTATGAACTTTGAGCATATCTTTACCCACGTGTGCTTTCTGATTTTATTTTTCACTGATCTTTTGGACAGCTCTAGGTGACTAAGTTGAATCTTAAAAATACTTACGTCTTTTCTGATACAGGATTCAAACACATATGCTCATGTAGACTTCATTGAAGCACCTTTACATTCTGGCAAGTTGGGGATACACATTTCTTCAAACTTGAATTTTTTTGAAAGATAAGATTTTTACCACTGACTATACTGAAAGTGACACTTGACTTTGTGGATTTTGTTTTGCTTTGTTTTGCTTTTGAGAAAGTTTCTTTCAAATAGTCAGGTCTGGCTTGACAATCACTCATCTGCTAGTTTTTGAAGTAAACATTGTGTTGCATGGATGAAGTGCCCTGCTCAACTTGAAACTGAAAGAATACCAGAGTTCCCTTCTGGGAGACAGTGAGCTTTCCTTGGCATACACTGTGATTACTTCCATTTCTCCACATGAAATATTGAGAGGATATATTCCTGGAAGGTCAAGTTGCATGGAATTTAAGATCTTTATTGCTTCGTGGAGTACATTCAAATTGGCCGTTTGGGTGTTTTGTCTTGCTCGGAGCAGGTGGCTCTGAAAAACTCATGGCGACAGAATATCTGCACCCCATCCCTTCGTTGCCTTTACGTCATCAGCACAAATGCTAAAGCACTCCCAAAGGAAAAAGAATACTTGAGTTGTTATAATAATAGTTTGAACTCCGAAAACCACCGGAAAAAAATTTCAAAGATCTCTCGGGGTCTTTAGAATGTACTTTAAAAATTCACTTTTTAAAGCAGAAAAAAACAACCCAATAATCATCTTCAATGAAAACTTGAGATTCCCTAGACACAAACAATTTTACTAATGCAACTTAAAAAACATGCTTTTGATAGATATCATTAGGAGTTGGGTTTTTTTATTTGCTTTGTTTGAATCAGGATCCAAACAGCCACACATGACATTCATTTGTGTGTGTGCATGTGCATGTGCGTGTGTGTGTGTGTGTGTGTGTGTATTCTCTTCATTTTCATTCTATTTGTTCAAGGAAATGGGTATTTGTGCTATAAAATTTCCCGTGTTCTGAATTTGGCTGCTAGCATACTCCTGGTGTCATTGAACACTTTGCTCCTGTCTCCTTGTGAACAAGCAGTTGGATCTAGAGCAGGGTTTCTCAGCTCTACATAATTAATATCTTGGGCAGGCCAATTCTTTGTTGGTGGGGACCTATATGGTGTACTATGGGTTCCTAGCACCCCTGTCCTTTTCACACTGAATGTCAGCACTATATCCTCTCTGTTGTTGTGACAGTAGAAACTGACTTTAGACATTGCTAAGTGTTCCCTGCTTGGGACTGCTAATGACTTTACTGTTTAGAAACGTGGTTAGACTCAAGGTTAGCTTTTTGCTTTTGTCAAGAGTAGGTCATTGGATTGGAAGAGTGGCTCAGGGGTAGAGTGCTTGCCTAGTCTACACAATGCCCTGAGTTTTGTCTCAAGCACTGTGCAAAACAAACACAAACAAGGAAACAGTACTAGTCATGGGTGAGATAGAGTATATCTCAATGTATCTTTGTGATGTCTTAATACCCTGTTGCAATGATGCTGAGATTGATCCCTGAGTTCCAGTGTTGTCAAACACCTCTATCAACTTTCAGCTCTGGCACTGAATAAACATAAAAATACTAACACACATTGCCTTAGTCAGGCTTCTTTATAAAAACAGAACTTATAGAATGAATATCTATCTATCTATCTATCTATCTATCTATCTATCTATCTATCTATCTATCTATCTATCTATCATCTATCATCATCTTCTAAATGGCTTACAGGCTGTGGTCCAACTAGTCCAATAATGGCTGTCTACCAATAGAAGGTCAGTTGTCCAATTGATGAGGCTGGATGTCTCAGCTAGTCTTCAGTATAATCCAGAATCCCAAAGAAGTGGACTCAAATACTTGTAAAGAAATGGACTTGCCATAGAGAACAAACAGGCAAAGAGAGCAAGCTTCCTTTTCCATGCCCTTCAAACAGGCTGTCTCCAGAAGGTGTGGCCAGATTAAAGGTGGATATTTCCATCTTAAAAGATCCAGATTAAAGGTGGGTCTTCCCACTTAAAATGAGGTTATTAAGAAAACAATCCATCATAGATGTACCGGGCACTTGGGTTTTAGCTAACTCCCATGTAGTCAGGTTGACAACCAAGAATAGCCATCACACATATTAATGAATATGGTCTAGATTCATTATCTTACTGGGGACTGAAAAGTGAGGGGTTACATTCTTCAGCCATTGCCACCAAAATCCAAACAAAACAAATCCTCCAAATGTCCCCTGATCACCTATTTTGTTATTCTGAAATCAGGTGTCTTAGTCAGGGTTTCTATTCCTGGACAAAACATCATGATCAAGAAGTGAGTTGGGGAGGAAAGGGTTTATTTGGCTTACACTTCCATACAGCTGTTCATCACCAAAGGAAGTCAGGACTGGAACTCAAGCAGGTCAGGAAGCAGGAGCTGATGCAGAGGCCATGGAGGGATGTTCTTTACTGGCTTGCTTCCCCTGGCTTGCTCAGCCTGCTCTCTTATACAAGTCTCTCAGTAGCACATCACCTCCCAGTAGCACATCCGAGGGACTGAGCCTGATTCAACACAGCAGGCTCATGGAGACATTCACGACTCAAACTCCAGCAAGCTCTGAGTAGGACAGGTATTCATCTTTCCCTTTATTTACTAATTTGCAATAGAGTATAAGTCAATACCCTTCTCATGTTTTTGTTGCCTTTTCCGTCTACTTCCTTTAAAGTAGGAAAAGTTACCCGAGTCTTTCAAAGGGCTTTGTTTCTTTCCCTGAAGCATTTGACAATGAATTGCTGACAGGATTTCTACAGCACACAAGAACCATGTAGTGCAGCCATTGACTGACATCTGTGCATGACAGTCACCATTGTTACTGTCCTGCGCCATCCCCAGAATTCAAGTGTGCTCCTCTTCCCAATTCACACCAGCAGGTTTCATGGGCTGCTGAGTGTGGGCTCTTTAGGCATCTCTGTGTTAAGATATGCAAAGAGATGTTCAGTGCAGACAGTGTGTAGAAAGTCATAGTTGTGTAATGGACCTGTTAAGTAGTTTGTTTCAGCTTGTTTTCAGCCTGGGACAGTGAATATTTTATTTGCTTTATATTTTCAGTTATATGAGACCATTTTAGGGTTTCGAACTCAAAACTAAAATACAAGGTAAGAATAGCTTCAAGAATTTAAAGAAGGCTAGCCTCTTCCCAAATGTCCCCACTTCTGGCTGTTTCCTTTCTTTAGTGCTGTGTTAATTTTTGCTTTCAGAGACCATGGCTTCTGATGTACACATATGCTCCTTTACAAAAACCTGGAGATGGCATGTGGTAACTTACAAAGGATAGAAAATTATTTGGGCTCATAATTCCAGAGATTTGAAGTTGAGGGACCATATATAGTGATGAACATCTTGTTGTCAGAACCCCAAGACAGTGGTGAGAAGAGGGTGTGTGTGTGTGTATGTGTGTGTGTGTGTGTGTGTGTGTACATGTGTATATGTCCTCAGGTCTCCTTCCCTCTGGTAAAGATCCAGGGGTAAAGCCATAAAGTGGTATCCTAATGGCCTGTATAACACTCACTATCTCATTTATTTGAGACAGGCTGGCCTTGAACACATAATCCTCTTGTTTTAGCTTTCTAAGTGCTGGGATTCCAAGCCTACACCATCATCCCTACAGGCCCCACATATAAACACCATATTTGTTTCCTCCCTCATATAACAGTGTGCCTTAGGGAGCCACTCAGGCCATAGCCATACCTTAGTATCACTCTGGGCAGAATGCTGGAGATGACCTCAGCCATTTTTGCATTATAGTTTTATTGAGGAATACTTTATATGCTATAAAACTCAATTGTAAAGGTAAAATTTAGTGATTTTTTAAAATATATTTCAATTATTGTCCAAACATCATCTTGGTTTTATAACATTTTCATTATTCAAAAACCTCTGCTGTGTTCATCTGTTAATGCTAGCCATCTCTTTAAAATTTATTTTTTATTTGGGAATTTCATACATGAATTCTGTATTTATCATTCTTACATTCTCCCTTGAAATAGTCATGTCAATTCCAATTCCCCCTCATCTTCATTACTACTTCTTCTATTATTATTGTTACACATGCATGCATATCCCTACATGAATAAACGAATCCTACCGAGTCCTTTCAGTGTTGATTACATGTATATGTGTTGAGAGCTAACTACTTTATGTTGGATAACCTATAAGGGGTCTCATTCCTGGAGAAGATCAGTCATTCCTCTTTCAGCAGCCATGAATTGCTTGTAGCTGTCCTTCTAATCTCAAGCAACCATTGGTCTACATTTTCACTGGGAGTTTGTTTTCTCTGAGTGTTTCATATTGTCACATGGTATTTTTGTACTTTGCTTTTTTCACTTACCATGATGTTTTCTAATCTTCATACAGGCAGCATGAGTCAGTGCTTTCTGAATTTTAAACTTTCCGAGTTTATTCTACAGTATGTGACATTAATCAATTGATGGGCATTTGAGTTGTTCCCAGGCAACTCTGTGTGTGTGTGTGTGTGTGTGTATACGTATACATATACATATACATATACATATACATATACATATACATATACATATACATATACTCACACATATGTATATCTACATATGTGTGTGTGTGTGTGTGTGTGTGTGTGTGTGTGTGTGTGTGTGTATGTGTGTGTGTGTGTGTGTGTGTGTGAGTAGTTTTAGAGGTTGATTCTGCTAGTTGGCCTCACTTGTTTTTACAGGAATGTATACTGTCACATGGTTGTAGCGCAGCTCATTCCACCCTGTTGATAGAAACATGTTTCGGTTTTCAATTTTGCTATTGCAGTGATGCAATGGACAGCCTATGTATTTGTGTACCTTGTGCTAATGTGTCTTTGTTGTTGTTCTAGTTGTTGTTGTTTTGATTGTTAGACATGGATTTGCTTAGTGGAAGAGTGATGACAAATGCAGTTTGACCAGATATTGCGACATTCTTGTCCACAGCATCTTGCCATTTTATACCCCTATCAGAAGGCTGTGAGGGTGGTTTCCCACAGACTTCCCATGAGTACATAGTAAGTGTATAATAGGTTTAAAAAGTTATTTCAGTATTTTAATTTGTTCTCTTTTCCTATGTGCCATCTTGTTTGTTCATCCACCTACCCACCCATCCATCCACCCATCCATCTATCTACCCACCTGTCCATCCATCTACTTAGCAGATGATCTGCTAGGGTGTTCTTGGTGAGGAGCAGCTAGTGTTTTTTTTTTTTTTGTAAGATGACTTGCACAGTACATGGACTCTGACTTATCTTATAGGATAAACATCACAGGCTAACCCTGTTGTACATGCTGGGGAAGGTACAGAGGAGCTAATGTTTTGTTTAACAATCTGGTCACTGGACTATTCCAGGAAGGCCATAAGGTTCTCTTTGGAGAAGGTTTGCTTTGTTCTCTAAATTGCAGTTTGAACAATTTCTGGAGCCTGATGGCTTATGACCATTAGCATTTTACCAATACTCTCTGTTGAGGCGTAGTTCTAATGCTTTGTCTTAATTTGGCTTTCAAAAGCTGGGAGTTCCAGCCCCCAACTGGCTTTGGATGGTAATAAAGAGGATATAAAGCTATTTTCTTCTAGTTCCAATTGTCACAATTTTTAATGATGTATTAAATGAAAATGTAAATATTACCAATAGTGTAAAACCTTAAGCATAACTTATTTAGAATGACTTTTCTAGCTTGGGGGGAGAGGAAAGTCACAGAAATGTTTAGAGCGTGGGACTAGGCAACTGTGGTTTTGTTTGTTTATTTGTTTTTTGTTTTGTTTTGTTTTTAGTGGCACTTTAATGGAACAAATTTTTAAAGACTGGATTTTATCTTTATTTGTGTATGTGTGTGCTGGGGAGGGGAGAGAATACATGTGTATTTGAGAGGCCAGTAAAAGGGATGTCAAATGTTCTGGAACTGGAGTTACAGGGTTGTAACACATTAGACATTGGTATGAGAAATCACATTTAGGTCCTCTACAGAACTACTTTATTTCGTGGTAGCATGTATGTATGGTGTGTGTGTGTGTGTGTGTGTGTGTGTGTGTGTGTGTGTGTGTGTACATGCAAGCATCTTTTCCAGTATATCTGCAGAAGTCAGAGGACATGTTGAGTTGGTTTTCTCCTGCCCTTTTGCCTTTACATGGGACCCAAGGATCAAACTTACATAATCAGGTTTGTCAGCAAATCTTTCTACTTATAAAACCATTTGTCTACTTATGAAATGGAGTTTTTAAATCCTAAAAATATCTAATGAGTATAGAACTGTGTAAAAGATGTACTTTACTATAGTATGAGTGGGAAAATAACTTGCTACCTCTCTCTTTCTGGCTACAGTATTGTTGCTGTTCCAATAGTCTTATAATTGTTCAAAGACAGTAACTTATATTATTTATAGTATATATTATATACATATATAATATGATATATAATATATAATATATAATATATAATATAATATAATATACAATATGATATATTATGATATTTGAAATAATAATAATAATATATATTAGAGCCTCTCATCAACAAACAAATTTGAAGCCGGGTGTGGTGGCGCACACCTTTAATCCCAGCACTTGGGAGGCAGAGGCAGGCGAATTTCTGAGTTTGAGGCCAGCCTGGTCTACAGAGTGAGTTCCAGGACAGCCAGTATTACACAGAGAAACTCTGTCTCGAAAAAACAAAAACAAAAAAAAGAAAAAAAAGAGAAAAAAAAAAGAATAGTTCGTGATCACTTCTTAAAGAAAAATGTAAACAACATCCTAAAAAATTTCCAGGAGTGGTTCATTAATGATGGAATGATAGGATCAAGAAAGCAAACAGAGGAAGCCATGGGGAATGAATTGGCAAGCATGTTCCTTCATGGCTTCTGCTTTAGTTCCTGTCTTAAATCTCTGCCCTGACTTTTCATACAATTGTAAGCTGTAAGATGAAACAAAATCTTTCCTTCCCTACGTTGTTTTTGTTCATAGTGTTTATTACAACAATAGAAAACAAACTAGGACAGAAAGTATGTCAGAATAATAGTCTTACCCGGGTGGTCATGCCCTTCAAAGGTATAAAAGCACAGATCTCTTCTTTCTACTGCTTTGGTCAAGTCATAATGTCAACCACTTCAACTTCCCCATACTGTTCAAAAGAACATTGGTAGTGCTTTTTTAACCAATAAAGATCTGTTTCAGTGTTAAGTGGAGGCCCAGTCTTTGAGACTCTTCTCTCTACAGAGTTCTCCTTGGTCCCACAGCTCTCCCATGCACCTTGTGTGGCCTTGCTTACATGTCCGCATCCAACTTCTTTACAGTGACAAATGCAAACTCTCTGGAGCAGCTGGTATTTGGATCTTTTCTTACTGTAAGGTTGGTGTGTGTTCCCACTGCTCAGAATGACACCTCAGACTCTCCAGGGTGGCTGCAGCTCTGCTGTCCATTGAAGAGCTTCCAACGGGGTTCTGGCTCCTTAGGAGAGACTGACTTAGACATGGTATCAGTCAGACAAAAGACTTTGATGATGTTCTCCAACAGAAGAGAGACTTCAACAGTGCTGTGGTAGTTTGAATAAGATGTCCCTATATTCTTAGGCATTTACATGTTTGTGTCCCAGTTGGTGGCTCTGTTTGGGTAGCTTTAGGAAGTATGGCCTTGCTGGAGGAAGTATGTCACTGGAGGTAGGCTTTTAGGTGTCATAGCCATGTGCTCTTCTTGTTTTTTTTTTCTCTGCTCCCTGTTTGTGGTTTAAGTGAGACCCAAGTTCTCAGCGTTCAGCTCCCTTCTCCATGCATGCCTGTTACCGTGCTTTCCTGACATGATGGTTATAGAACTCTAACCCTCTGGAACTGTAAGCCACAAATCAGTCCTTCCTTCTGTAAGTTGCCTTGGTCATGGTGTTTTAGTGCAGTGATAGGAAATGTGGCTGAGACAGATGCTTTATGACCATGTCCATGGTCATAGAGTTTGTTTGTTTGAAATACAGGGTCTTATAGTGGAGACTAGGCTAGTTTTGAACTCATGACAATCATCCTGTCTCAACTTTCTGAGTGCTGGGATTGCAGACATGTGCCATTATGCCTGTTTGCCTTAGTCCTTTAGTTACTGTGTGGAAATCAGTACTACTTGACTCATCCACAAGTAACAAGCTGGGCCAGGATAAGCCTGCCCTGCTGCAAGCACCATCAGTTCATGAATATGGCACAGACTAAGTCAGAAATTGAATCAAAATGCAGTATCTACCCTTTATGCCTGCAGAGAGAGAGAGAGAGAGAGAGAGAGAGAGAGAGAGAGAGAGAGAGAGAGATTGAGATTAAAATGTAAGGGTCAGGATAAAGGGTCTCTGAAGAACCTTGATATGACAGGCTCTGTCCTGCCAATATTACCCGCAGGGGCGTGGTGCTTGAAGGAAGTAACATAGAGGGGCCCTCAGGTACTGATCTTCTGGATAGCTTTATTACTGATCCCCATTCACAGTGTTCCTTAGGGACTGAAAGCAAGGGCTGCATCTCTGTACAGCTCAGTGCTTGTCTCCCAGTTCCTGGAAATTTGCATATGCTAAACCTCCTTTGGGGGAATCAAGGTTTTCAACAAGATTATTTTTAAAAGAAACACAAGGCTCTTACAGGACCCAAAAGCACAAGCTCACAGCTTCTAACTAGGCTAGCTAAGCAAGGATGCTCCACGGAGGGAGCTGCAAGTATGGGCTCTATTTTAGGCTTTTAAGAAGAACACGGGTGATCATGATTTCTGCTGGGTAGAGCAGCTATTTAAAGGACGTTTATTTTTGCTGAAATATTCACTGAGTATTTTTATAAAGTACTTTAAATCTGAAAAGGCTAAATTGCTTCTGTAGGAGCTCTGAGAATGGGGTGGGAAGGAAGAGGGCAGCCATAATATTGTTGCTTTTATGTGGTGGTGACACCTTGGATTCCGTCTCTCTAGTACAAAGAGAGAACGAAATGAAGCAGAGGCGGTGGCATAAATATCACTGGAGACAGCTCGCTGCCTCTGCAGGTTTTCCCAGAGCTGTCATTTTTCCTGATGGACAGGATAATAGAGAAAATGTTTCAAGTGGCTATGCTTCTGAGAACTGTAGCTTCATTCAGATCTTGGGATTCTGTTTTTTAGGGAGTCCCCGGACACCACCTGGTATGGTCACTTACATTCCCACTTCTGGGAGAGCTGACCTCAGTATTTCGGTCATTATGGAAGGCATGTGGCACAGCTAAGATCTAGAGTCTGTAGTGAAACCGTATTTGTCTCTTTGAAAAAGACACCTATGGTAGGCTCTAGCCCATTCAGTTGTGCAATTTCTGAGGGTGGGACATTGATCTGGGGGCTTAAATTAAACACTCCACATGAGTCTAATGGACAGTCTGCATTAGAACTGCTCCTCTGCAACTCAAGCTTTGATATGAAGAAGATTGACTTGAAGTGTTTGCTATCTGGACCTAGCACAAGATTGGTACAGGGACTGAGAATCTGCATTGTTCTCAGGCTTCTATGTGTTATTGCTGCTGCAGCTGCAGCTGCTGGCGTTCCACATTGAGGTCCCAGATGTAGATCACTTCATACTGGACCAGTTGCAGTAGCAGAAGTCCACTCTTGTCATGGCAGTTCTCCTTTCTCTGTGATCTCATTGTGCATGAATCCTAAAGTCCCACCTTTGCCTCCCTGCCCAGCCATTGGCCACTTGCAACTTTATTTACCAAACAAAGCCAACTGGGGGCAAGGACCCTTAGCTTTTTACCAACAGACTTGCAGGTTCCTGTGTAATTTTGGGAGCTGAATTAACACAAGTATCTTAGAACCAATCCATAATAGATCATAATTTTACAAAAGGTGTTCTCAACGTGCTTCCCTGGTAGCTATGTGTTTGGGATTGAGAACAGAAATCTGCATGTGTGCAGGGATTTCCACATCTACATTGTGATGTCTAAAGTTGATGTTATAGTCTTTGCAATGAGCAGGGTCATAGAGAATGAGAGTGGATGACTCTGAGGACTTTGAGTCCTATGTCTGGAATGTCAAAGATCTTTCTAGAGAGAACTAGTGGGGAGTCTGGGCAGGAGTCACTCTTATCCCAAAGGCCAGATGACTGGGGTTTATATTTAGTTATTTTACCCCCTGGGAAGAAATTTTAGAAAGCTCCCTTTCCAGTTTTATTGATAATTGGTTGCGTAGTGGGCTTCCAGGTTTCTGATGGTACATTTTCCATTTATCTCCCCAGTGCCATCAGCAGCATTCACACATCATTCAACACACACTTTTGGCATAGCAGCTCCTAGTGCTAAGCCTTTGGGGGAGTTCTGTTCATAATGAATGAAAGATGTGACTTGCTTCCAAGAACCTCGGTAGAAAGAATCACAAATACAGAGGAATTTCAGGCTCCTAATCTGGTCTGTCAAAACCATGATTAAATTGGTTTCTTGTTGGCAGAATCATATTGTCTGCTCTCAATATTTATGGATGTTCAGAATATACATTTATAAGTCCTCTTGGGGCACCACCTTACAGAACGTTATTTACATAGGATAGTGCCAAAGATTCTGAATAGTTCAGAAACCTTTGCTTTTTGATGGCACTCATGCTACCACCTTCAAAATATTATGTCTCTGGGCTATTCATTTTAATTCCTGGCTGAATGAGCAGGAGAAGGTATTCCAGTCTTTGCAAATATTTCCATTCTTTTAGCACAGAGATGAAGAGCTAAAAGGAATGTAGGAATAGTTGTCAGAGGCTATTGCTTGTACTCAGAGGGTTATCAATCAAATAAACAAAGAGCAACCTTGTACAAAAACGAATTCAAAAAATGGATCAAAGATCTTAATTTGAATCCCAATGCACTGAAAATTTCAGAGGAAAATATAGGGAATGCACTTCAAGATGTTAGGGTAGGCAAGGACTTTT